>CANYBF010258410.1:0-19946 GCA_948192965.1 Dalechampia spathulata | reverse complement strand
CTTAACCTAATTTTGGAATATTAATATGTGATTATAACCAAAATTAGGTCAAGCCACTCATCTGATCTTCCTTTGGCCGAAACCTAGCCTCCTTTGCTGAAGGAGTATTTGGCCTTCACAAGACCAATTGTGAGGAAGACGCAAATTCCATAAGTTTTCTTCCTTTTCTTTGCTAGTTCACGGGAAAGAAGATAGAAGCAAATGGTTGCTTGCTTGGAACATCCTTATTTCATGTGGATACTATTGGAGGCTGCCTATTTTGGTGGTTTTTGGTTTGCTATAACCATAAACGCAATAGAGATCAAGAACGAAGGACATCTGCTTTGAATGTAAGAGTTACTATCAACCTGTCGCTTCTAATCTCTAATCTGTTTTCTCTGTGTTTTGATGCAAAGATCATCTTTTGGTTTGTTGTTTTAAAATGAAAATTTTTAATTTCTTCCGCTGCTTAATAACTACACAAACCAACAGGCTTATAGTAGTAATTATCATTCCTTAAAACATTAAAGTTCATAAATACAATCAGAGAATTAAGTTTTATTTATTACTATATGGATAAAAGATATTAGTAAATAATTGAATTATATGCATGACTATACAAATTATAATGTAATTTGCACTTAAGTCTAACATTTATTGTGCTTGGAGATATATTAGGGTTACTTTAGTGAATTAATGAAGGGTTATGAAAAGAAAATAATAAAAGAATAGGAAGGTCGGGCGAGTGTATATGTTTGAGTTAGTGGAAATACTTGACTTTAGGGTAAATGGTAGTGATTATATATTATACTTGGTAGTAATTTTGAAGTTAATAATGAAAGCTTGTAGGCTTGATTGTATGTATGTTCCCTTATTTCCATGAAGAATATTCATAGTTGTTTATCAGAATAAGTATCATTGTTAACTTAGGTTACTAAGCATATTCTATCCTTCATAATGTAAAAACTACAGATATCAAGTTTGATTATAATTTAGAAAATATGGAAAATTAGGCTGGTTTATGTGTACACTTGATTAGAAGTAGTAGGAATGAAATTCTTATTACCATGCATGATCAAAAGCAAATGAGAATGGAACTATATGAAACTAGTGAATAAGAAATTAAAATAATTGAGATTGGAGACAATGAGATCATATGTAGGGCTAATTAAAAGAAAATTATTATAACCATTTCTATGTTATTAGGTATCTGCATTCTATGAGTATGTAGGTATTAAGAGGGAGTTATATGAATTATATTAATTGTATGGTTAGTTATTACTATAATTAAAATGTGAAAACTTGCTATAATTAGGTATGTGTAAGTAGTCTTTTAGTTGTAGCAAAATTGATATAGTGGGATTTATGCATGAAATTAATGAATTCACAATAAGTTTATACTATTGGATCGAATGCTAAACTCATTAATGAGATTTCACTTTGAACCTAATTAATGAAATGTTTAGAGTGATTACCATATAATTAGGGTTGCTGATTTTTATTAACTCACAACATGAGTTGTATGTGTGGCTTTATATATGTATACACATAAGTGTATTTGAAGTTAACCAAAGATATACCTTATGAAGGGATAAATTCAAGATTATTTTTAATGGTTTTAATGAACGATTATGATATAATATCTTGTGTGCATAGTCAAGGAATAAAATTTGTATGTTATAGTATTTAATAAGTCAGTAAAATAATTAATCGAATATAAGGTATACTTAATTATGTTTATCAATAATTAGATGAAATTGTTTTATATTAATAATGTAAGTTTGGTAAAATTTATTGGAATGTATAAATTAAAGTTGGTGTAATCAACTACCATTTAGAGTGGTCAAACTAATGCTAAAAATTTATAATATTAAGGTGGCAAGTATGTGTATGTGTTTGTGCATGCTATCCTTTTTATAATTAGAATTGATTCTATATTTAACAAGAAATGGAGTAGTTTAACTATGAAAAATGCATGACACCTAGTTGGTGTAAATTAAAAACTTGATATTTATTTATGAATGACATAAACTTGTATACTTGAATTATGATTACTTAGAGGGCTGGCTATGCTATCAATGTATATTTGCACAAGAGACTATCCTATATATATATATAGTTCCTATGTTGATATTATAAATTCAATTCAAGCATGAGCTTAAATTGGATGTATTAAGTTAGTCAATTACTTAAATGAACTTAATATGTAAAGATATAATCTAAATTAAGTTGAACATAAATATTCATTGAAAAATAAAAGTATCACATATAATTTTGGTACATTAAATCAAAGGAATTAAAAGTAATTTATGAAGAAGTATTAAACATGAAATGTTAATGTTTAAAAAATGTATGAAATTTATATGGGTGAAATATTTTAACAAATTTGTATTTAATAAGTGAAGATGTTAGAAGAATTGCTAACCCAATTTCAAAAATAGATAAAGTCAAATCAAAAATAGGTTTATGCTTTTCATCTATCAAGTCTATGAACATGGATACAAGTTGTTTAATAAAGGAAAAGTTACAAAGTTAGTTGTTTATGCCTAATACCTGTCAATTATATGAATGTGATTTATAGGTTAATTAATAAGAGAAAAATAATTTTGATTAAGATGTTATGTTTATTTACTATTAAATGTTTTAAAGGAAATTGACAAGTAAATGAATGGCTTATCTAAAGACGAGTGTACTAAGGTATAATTATTGATGTAAAGTGTACTATTAACTATGGTAGGTTATGAATGCTCAATGAATGTGTTAATTCATATGCTTATATGCATTAATGCATTTCATTGGAGTAATGATTATTGGTTCACACATTGGGATTACTGATAGGCTACAAGTATGTTATGAACTAACCATGAATGACATGGAATATGTTTGTATCTAATAACAATTGACTTATAAATAAGATTCATAGGTAAGATAAATGGGTAAATGATATTATCATGTCATTGTCGAACATTATGAATGTTTGATTATTATTTATTGAGATAAAAAATATCGTATAAAAAAATATATTGAAATGTTATCGACTATAATTGAGATGATATTATGATAATGCATATACAATATAATCACACATTATGCATTATTAACATGATATAATGGAATAGTAGGGGAGGATTTTATGGTGATGTCATGATTATTTTTCGAGGTTGGTTGCCACTATCTCACCTTATTGAGGATATTTATAATTATATCTAAGATTTATTTTCAATTAGGTTATTTATAATTATTTTTGAGATTTATTCTTGATGAGGATATTTATAATTATTTTCAAGATTTATTATCGATCAAGCTATTTATAATTATTTTAAAGATTTATTATCGATGAAGATATTTATAATTAATTTCAAGATTCATTCTCAATGAGGCTATTTATAATTATTCTCGAGATTTATTCTCAATTATTTCCAATATTTATTCTTAATGAGGCTATTTGTATTTATTTTAGGACTTTATTCGTGATTAGGGCATTTACATGTATTCCTGAGGCTTTTCCTCTACGATAGTACTTATATTTATTATTTTGGAACTCCTTTTCAATAAAATACTATTATATAATGATATGATGATAGTGAGATGATGAGATGACAAAAAAAAAGAGAAGGCAATAGACATTTACACTCATTGACATATAACATATCATTGCTATTCAAGTACTATAGATAATGATAATATAGTTGATGCATGAATGGGATATATGATTTAATGAGTTATTTGTAGAGTATTATATTAATGGTATTTCACTATTGATTGTATATTTTATTAGTTGTAATATTTATTTATGATATACTACTATGAGTGTTCATTATATATTTTATTTATTAATTATATATTTTATTAAAAGGAAAATCTTGTTTTATTCATAAAATAATGATTATTAAACACCATTAAGTTTTATACTCGACATTTATCTTTGATGAACGTAGGTTAGGATAGTTCAAAGGGACGTTCGGACTAGTGACACCAAAGCAGTCAGGATACTCTAAGTTTTGTATGATTCTCAGAAACATATTTTAGCACTATAATGTATTTCTGATAGAAGTTTCTATCATGCAACTATCATTGTATAGTGTATGAGCAGTAAAACATATTGTTCTTGTATATCAATAATGATGTTATAATTATCTAATGTGTGGCTTGTTTAAATTATATGAATAATATACATACAACAATTGGTGATGGTATGTCATATTTTACATATGGATATTTTTATAGATAATTGATGGTATAAAGCCCTAGGTAATAAAGTGAATAGCTACAATTACAGACTAGATATATTTTATCAAAGTAAAAAAAATTTTCATATGTCATTTGTAGAGTGATTAGTGGATTCTTAATTATAAATATTAATTAATCATTTTACAGAAGCATGTTCCATTGGATGGGTGTGACAAAAATAACTTAGAAAAAGTATTAAAACTCTTTGATTAGATTGAGGAGGTGAATACGTAAGTTAAGAATTTTAGGAATATCTAAGTTATAATAAGATATTATCTCAATGGACTCCTCCTTATGCACCATAGTATAATGATATCTTTGAAAGTAGGAATAGTACTTTGTTATACATGTTCAGGTCTATGATGAGTCTTGCAGATTTAAGCATATCATAATGGGCCTATGCACTAGAAACTATTATTCATATTTTAAATAGGGTTCCAACTAAATTGGTTGAAGTTACTCCATATGAGATGTGGTTTAATAAGAAATGTTATTTTGTAGGATATCTACAAGAGACTATTGGGTATTCTTTTTATCATCTATTGGAATAAAAGTTGTTTGTTTTAAAGCATGTTGTCTTTTTAGAAAAAAAATTTCTTTTAACAAAAGATAGTGAGAGTGAGATTGAACTTGAAGAAGTTCAACCATCATAGGATAATGATTCATAACCTATAAATCTTTATGTTGTTTTTATGATTGTCATAATAAAACAATAAAACTTTTTGAAATACAAGTTTTAGGACACTTAACTAGAATAAGAAATGCACCTATGAGATATGGATTTCTTATTCATGAAATAAGAGAAGTCTTATTAGTTGAAAAATGACAAGCCTTTTGACTATGAAGACATTTTAAAAAATTTAAAATATGAATTATGGTTAAAAACCATGAAGTCCAAAATGGATTGCATGTATGAGAACCAAGTATGAACATTGGTTAGTCCACTTAAGGGGATTAAACCCATTAAGTGAAAATGGGTTTTCAAAAAGCAAACTGACGTGGATGGTAATGTAGTTGCAAAAGGATATCATTAAAAATATGGTGTTGATTACGATAAAATCTTTTCACTTGTAGCCATGCTAAATTTCATTCAAATAGTACTAGTTATTGCTACTCATTATGATTATGTGATTTAGCAAATGGATATGAAAGCAACATTCCTAAATGGAAATCTTATTGAGGAAGTGTACATGACATAACTTGATGGCTTCATAGCCAATGATAGTAATAAGGTATAAAAAATTCAAACATCCATTTATGGATTGAAGTAAACATCTAAAAGCTAGAACATTCATTTTGATGAAATAGTTAACGATATAAGTTTTACTCAAAGTGAAGATGAGCCTTATGTTTATAAGAAGGATAATAGGAGTGCAATCACTTTTCTTATATTATATGTATACGACATATTACATGTGGGAAATAATATCTCGTTTTTATAAAATATCAAAGTTTGACTATCCAAATAATTATCCATGAAAGATTTAAGAGAAGCTACATATATATTTAGTATAAAGATCTATAGAGATAGATCTAGAAGGCTAATAGGTCTTTCACAGTCTACATACATAGATAGATTATTAAAAGGTTTAACATGGATCTCTCCAAGAAGGTTTTTATTCATATGGTCCATGTGGAATATCCTTTTAAGTCTTGGTATCCTAAGGCATAAGAAGAGAGAGAATGCATGTGTAAGATTCCATATGCTTATGCTATAGGATCTACTAGGTATGCTATGCCAAGTACTAGGCTTGATGTGTCATACTATTTGAGTGTAACTAGTAGATTCCAATCTAATTATGGAGAGGAACATTAGGTTATTGTTAAGTACGTCCTTAAGTACTTGGGAAGAACAAAGATATGTTCTTCGTTTATGGAGGGGGTGATCTATAAATGAATGGGTAAATAAATGTCAGTTTTCAGTTTAATAAAGATGATTGTAAATCATAATTAGGTTTTATTTTCATGTTAAATAGTGGAATAGCTATTTAGAAAAGTTTTGTTAGTGCTTTAAAGCATCATGGTTTATATATGTCATTTTGTAATTGAATATTATATCAATAATAGACATTTTCAATATTTTAGTGTGGTATTTTAATATACTTATTTTACTTGGAGTATTAAATTAAATAATAAAGTCCATGATATTGGAACAATATAAGAAGTTCATAAAGATTTTATATTTTAAGATTCTTATTGTATACAAATATTCAATATTTAAATTATCATAAGCAAAATATTATATAGATTGGACATTATTAATATGGTTAGATCAATACATGTTATATTCCTATTATGGGGTTATTCCTATTCACTATGATGTGAGTTATTTAAGTTAAACTATGAATGAATAGTATAACATTTCATATGGATGATTAATCTATGTTTATGAAACATAAATTTCACTTATATTAGTAATGTAAGTATCCTTAGATTTATGATATCAAGGTTATCTTAACAATGGATTGCTATGCTTTGACTCCCATGCTTTATTCCTCCATTAGAGGTATTCATAGTTGGGAGTTTGGGTATAGTGTGAAGTAGTAGAAGGTGTTTGAATATCAATAAACGATTAACCATTGTATGTTAATTTTAGGGGTTTTATCTCAATGGTGATTTTAATTGAAGAATCTTTGACAAGAGTAGAATGCTTAAAAGTGAATATATTTCATCGGGGCATTTTGGGAATAAATATTATAGCACATGTAACATTAATTTAAGGCATGTTCTAATATGTTTGGTCATGTATTGAGTTGACATTAATCCATACTTAAACCTAAACTTAATGAATGGTGAAAAGAGTTTATTATAGTGACATTTGATATAAAAGGGTTGTAGTCAAACTAATGACCTCTTGACATTTGGGTATTCATGATGTGTGACTAGATACCACTCTTGGCTTACATGTAATGTTTATTAAATGAGACTTAATAATATTACAATATGTTGGCAACATATCAATAACCCAAAAGGTCATACATAAAAGTTAAGGGATCGACAATAAAGAAAGAATGATGAATCAATATGAGATATTATCTCATAGTTATAAAATAAATTGGATTTTTCATATTGTTTAAAACTAACATAAATAGTTAGAACCATCTAAAGTAGTGTTAACTAACTCCATTCTTTGTTCATCTGACATGTGTAATATAAGTACATCTTCAGGCGGTACAACTAGCATTAACGCTTATATTGATTATGCATAAATATATGTTAATTGATTTATATGATTGAATTAAATAATATATATATATATATATATATATATATATATATATGTATGTATGTATATCTTATTATTATTATTATTATTATTGATAATGCAAGAAAATTGAAGGATTATCAATAATTTTTGTGGGATATAAATTACATATAATGTATCTTATTAGTGAACATATTGTTTTAAATTAAAATGGAATGCATTTAGTTGATTTTTCAATAGAATTTAGCACAAAAGCTAAAGTAAGAACAAAATTACAACTTATGACATATACGGAAAAACTTTATTGCCTCATTAGTGGATATTTTCATAATGCTATACTGATGGAGTTTGATTAATAATGAGATCCTTAATATGGAATTAATTTTAAGAAAAGGGTGATGACAAGATATTTAATTCATTTTCATTCAAATTTAGGTAAGTTGGGAGTCATGTATGCATATTTATACTTAGTGTATGTTTGAGAGAATAACTAATGTGTGTTGTTAAAGAATCACTACATGAAGGAGAATTAATATGAGCTGTTAGAAGTTCATAAATAAATTAAATAATAAAGTCCATGATATTGAAACAATATAAGAAGTTCATAAAGATTTTATATTTTAAGATTCTTATTGTATAAAAATATTCAATATTTAAATTATCATAATCAAAATATTAATAATATTGGACATTATTAATATGGTTAGATCAATACATGTTATATTCCCATTATGGGGTGATTCTCATTTACTATGATGTGAGTTATTTAAGTTAAACATATGAATGAATAGTACAAAACTGGTTAATTGGAGGCCTTGCTAGTGAGATTTCATATGGATGATTAATCTATGTTTATGAAACATAAATTTCACTTATATTAGTAATGTAAGTATCCTTAGATTTAAGATATCATGGTTATCTTAACAATGGATTACTATGCTTTGACTCCCATGCTTTATTCCTCCATTAAAGGCATTCATAGTTAGAAGTTTGGGTATAGTGTGAAGTAGTAGAAGGTATTTGAATATCAATAAATGATTAACCACTGTAGGTTAATTGTAGGGGTTTTATCTCAATGGTGATTTTAATTAAAGAATCTTTGACCAGAGTAGAATTCTTAAAAGTGAATATATTTCATCGAGGCATTTTGGGAATAAATATTATAGCACATGTAACATTGATTTAGGGCATGTTCTAATATGTTTGGTCATGTATTGAGTTTACATTAATCCATACTTAAACTTAAACTTAATGAATGGTGAAAGGAGTTTATTATAGCAACATTTGATATAAAAGGGTTGTAGTCAAACTAATGACCTCTTGACATTTGGGTATTCATGATCCGTGATTAGATACTGCTCTTGACTTACATATAATGTTTATTAAATGAGACTAAATAATATTACAATATGTTGGCAACATGTCAAAAACCCAAAAGGTCACACATAAAAGTTAAGGGATCATCAATAGAGAAAGAATGATAAATCAATATGAGATATTATTTCATAGTTATAAGACAAATTGGATTTTTCATATTTATTGGATAGATCATGAAAAGAGCTTCGATTTGATGTTAAGATCATGCAATTCTAATAAGTACAATTCCAAATATGCATGATGCAAGTTTGCATGTACCATGCACGTGATTTATCATATGTATATGTTATATGACTTATATTAGGGTTTTAATATGTCCAACATATCACATACTGATTAGATTAAGTCAACTTATATGTCATGACATATAAGTTATTCAATCAACTTTAATGTAACCTAAGGCCTAAAGATTATTGTAACCTACTTTTAGGTTAGATAATATTATATTCTACCTTGTCTCTCATTATTCACATAGTTTTACAAAAAAGAACAAAGAAATTTGAAGCTAACATAAGTAATATGATTTAGATTTTGAAAGATAAGCTCATCGAAGTTGAGTCATCATATCCTTTCATCCCTTTTTCTTTTAGCTTTCATTTCTACTAATCCCTAAAATGATTGATTGTAATATTTATTACTAACTAATCTTTTAAACTTATATGGATAGTTTGAAGATCCTCTAAGTTATGGATTGAAAATTTTTCTACAACTTTTTAGGCGGTCATATCCTCTTGAGTTTTCAATGTATATTGATTGTGAAATTCTTAAAAATATGTTTTTAAGAAAATTTCAAAATGTTTATGTTGCTATTAATCACATTTTACCAACAAGTTTTATATAAGAGACTATAACAAATTCAACAATAGAAGTAGAGTATATTGTAGCATCAGATGCAGTGAAGGAGGTTATTTGAATTAGGAAGTGTATTAATAAACTTAGTATGGTTCCTTGTAGTACAAATCCTATCATTCCTTGTAGTGTAAATCCTATCAATATCTTATGTGATAACAATGGAGCTATTACACAAACAAAAAAACTAAGGTCTCCTCAAAGATCTAAATATATGCTTAGAAGATACCATTTCATTGAAGAAATCATTAGTTGAGGAAAAATAAAAATTGACAGAGTTTCGACTAATCAAAACATGGTAGGTCCACTCACTAAGGCATTAATACTAAGCAAGCTTGAGAAACATGTCACTTCAATGGGACTAAATATTATGTATGATTAGCTCTAGCGTAAGTGGGAGTATGTTAGTATATGCTTTAAGAGCATCATGTAAATAATATAACATTTATTATTTTAATAAAAGGTATTATTAATTGTTTAGTGCTATATTTCATTACATGTTTTTTACTTGGAGTATCAAAGTAAATAATGAATTCCATAATAATTGAACAATGTAATAGGAATTCATAAAGTACGTTTATGAAATGCAATTTTTTATATGAAAATTTTCAATATGTAAATTAAATTATCTTTGATCATAGTATTAATAAGAATGGAAAATGTTAATGTGGGTAGATCAATATATATTATACTTTTTTTAAGGGATGAATTTTCATACACTATGATATAAGATGTCTAAAGATAACATATAGATGAATAGTATAATACTAATTCATTGGATATGATCTTACCAGTGAGATTTTATATGGATAATGATTTATGTCAATGAAAGTATATCTCACTCATATCAATAGTGTAAGTATCCTTAGACTTGAGTATATCTCACTCATATCAATAGTGCAAGTATCCTTAGACTTAAGATATCAATAGTGCAAGTCATCTTAGCTATGGAATACTATATTTTTATATGTTGTCATAATACCTCTTTTAAAGGGTGTTTGTATCTTTGAGGTTGAGTATAGTGTGAAGTAGTTGAAGGTAGTTGTATATTAATAAAGGATTCACCATCCAGATATGAAGTAAAAGTTATCTCATAGTCTAGGTAGTGATTTTTGATTCAAGAATGTCTGCCCAAAGTAGAATAAGTGAATACATTTTGGGAATAAAGACTATGGTGCATGGATATTCAAGTTTAAGGCATGATTTAACATTACTAGGTCATACATTAGGTTAACATTAATCCATATTGAAACTTAAACGGGATAATAAAAGGTAAAATGAGTTTATTGGAGTGGTGTTTGATATAAAAGAGTTGTAATCAAGCTACTAAGTTCTTAACATTTAGGTAGTTATGATGTTTATGACTAGAGACCACTCTTGACTTACATACAATAAAATCATTTGAAGAGATTCAATGATATTTATGGTATATTGCTAACATGTTAAAAACCGAAGATGAAATTCATAAGTAAGGAAAGTTTTGAATTGAAATAAAAAAATGATGTTTTGAAAAGTTATTAAATAATATTTAATATTATTTATAATATTTGTTTTTCTTTTTGATTATTTGATATACCATAAATAAAATATTTTTTAGATTGGATTTGTTTTGAATAAGGCTAGTTTAGATGGGCTTAAGAAGTCCAATGGGTTAGTGATACGGAACCTAATGGAAAATATGCCATAAACCCTCATGCACACTAAGATATAGCTCTAATGGAAGAATAAAGCCCTGCCTTATTGAACCCTTAAACTATAGAGTATGGAAATGCAAATAATAAGGCTATGGAAATAGAGAAAATGCTATAAATAATTTGATAAGTTAACCTTAATTTCCTAATGCAATTAGAAGAAAGGAAATCCTCACTTCCTAGCTAAAAACAAAACATGCATAAGCATAAAACTAAAAAGGTCATTTATTGATTAAAATGGAAGATGCCTTTGAAGGCTTACAATAGCTCCTATTTATAATAGTTTGTAACCCTAGTCCTTCAAGGATATGAAAGTCCTATTCCAAAGAGGATTTGGAAAGTCAAAACTAAGAAGGACTTGGTTATTTTACTCCTATTATAACTTAGAAGATAAATAAATAAATAAAATAAGACTATAATTACTTGAAAATTCATGCAAGCTAATTAGGCTAATAATTGGCTTGTCTTCTTTTCCTTATTCGGTTCTAAACAGGCCTAACTTATAGCCTAACATGCCTAACTCCTTCATAGGCTTATAAAGTAAGGCTATGACTTTATAATTAGACCCAAATTGTATACTTCAGGCTTCTTTATTCTCCAAACTTGCTTGAAGTAATGTTATGGCCTTAAACGCCCCTTTAAACTCTAAATAACATTTGTAGAAAGCTTGTTCTTGCAGCTTCATTGTTGTTAATCTTGAATAAATAAGTTCATGGCTACTTTATATTTATTGGCTTATGACCTTGTAACTGGACCACTTGGAAGAGTTAGTGGTTCTTCCTTTAAGCTCCTTGTGTTCTCTTGAACCCCATGTAGATCTGTATCAGTTAAACCCATTGACTTAAGTTAGCATGTATCATGCACATGCATAACTTAAGCCATTTAACATAAGCCTGGCCTAATATCTTCATCTTAATATGTGGTCATGTAAAATTAGAGCTATGTATGATTGTCACACTCTTCATTCTAAGAAAAATTATAGCCTCTTTTTCTCTTAAGAAAATCCATTTAGATTTATAAGTCTTAAAGAAGAAAAATAAAAACCTAATCTTTTGCTCTTTTATTCACCTTTATCTCAATTCTAGCTCAATTGATTTTGAGTTTTAGTAAAAGCTACTAACTTTTCTTAGTGTGTTTGTGTAGTTTAATTCTCCTTCTTTAAGGATTTGAAAAGAGTTTGCTACAAGTCTTTTGTAAAATACAAGAAAGAAGTAGATAACATCAAAGTAAGCATTACTTCTACACTTTATGCTATGATTTTTTGTATTCAAATTATGAATGAATGATTGTATAGATTTAATTTTCATGTATTTAAAAAAAATGTTTATTTTATTCTATTATTATTTCACTCATTTAAATCTAACATACCTAAGCCTGCTTGACATGGAGCATATCTAATTTTTTAAAATAGGTTATAATTAAAGTAAAATCTTTCATTTGTTGGGCATACATAAAGTAACTAATTTTATAGGCAAAATTGGGGAATCATGTTATGAAATAACATAAGCATTTAGAGTTTGACCTAACAAAATAATAGTCATATAATGATATGATTGACATGAAATGTCTACCATTAACATTGATAATTTATTAACCATACCAAAGGTTGAACTTTAATAGTTGTTAGATATTGACCAACTAAAAAAGGTGAATTATGGCTTTCCAGATTGATGATTGAGAGCTATTGGTTTGGACTAAAATAATGGAAGTTAACGAGTAATAAATAGAATTCATACATGTAGACCTAACATGCCCATACACCTTTTTGAATCATTGACTGAAGAATTTTGATAATTGAGAATTTTGCTAATTCTTTCTTTATGATTTTTGCAAGGTCAATATTATAGAGCTACATTGAATATTCTAATGGTGTCTCATTTGGTAAGAACATTTACCTTGTATTTATTTCTTTTCTTTTTTTTAACTGAGTTACCATTCTAGATATCCATTTTACTTGAAGTAAGTTTCTCTTGAATGACCAAATGGTTTATAATAAGTACAATGTTAATTACCTTTGTTTATCCTTGTAGGAGCTCTATGTTCTTTTTTAATTTGGAGTTAATATGACATACTACTATCATAGAATCACCAGTTGTAGTAATTTGGACTTCTATATGTTTCTTAACACTAAGAACCATATCATAGTCTTTATTTATAGTAAGAAAAGGATCCATAATTTGAATCTAGTTTCATACATTATTGTAACTATTGCTCAACCTTATTAAGAATTGAATCAATTTATTTGTATTATCTATTTTAAGATGTTATGTCATTGTTTACATGTATAGGTTGGGATAGGTCTGGGGTTTTTAAGCTCATCGCATAAATGTTTGAGCTTAGTGAAATATATTGCAACTACCATCATGGATTAACTAATGGTGCTACTTTTTCTTTGAAGTTGATAAATAAGAAGTCCACTACTTTAATCATACCTTTCCTTTAACTCATACCATAGCTCTTTTATGAAAGGTGTGCAAATAAAATCACTTGCTAATTCCTTTATCATTGAGTTGAAAATCCATGAAATAATGATATATTTTATTTTTTACCATGTTTTATACTCTATTGATGTTGGATTTGGTTTAATAAAGTTTCCATCAATAATGCCAAGTTTATTTTAGCTCATAAGCCTATAGGTATTGCTTAAAACTAACATAAATAGTTAGAACCATTTAAAGTAGTGTTAACTAACTCCATTCTTTGTTCATCTGACATGTGTAATATGCGTACATCTTTAGGAGGCATAACTAGCATTAATGCTTATATTGATTATGCATAAATATATGTTAATTGATTTATATGATTGAATTAAATAATATATATATATATATGTATATCTTATTATTATTATTATTGATAATGCAAGAAAAATTGAAGGATTATCAATAATTTTCATAGGATAAAAATTACATATAATATGTCTTATTAGTGGACATATTGTTTTAAATTAAAATGGAATGCATTTAGTTGATTTTTCAATGGAATTTAGCATAAAAGTTAAAGTAAGAAGAAAATTACAACTTATGACATATATGGAAAACTTTATTGCCTCATTAGTGGATATTTTCATAATGCTATACTGATGGAGTTTGATTAATAATGAGATCCTTAATGAGGAATTAGTTTAAGAAAAGGGTGATGATAAGAAATTTAATTCATTTTCATTCAAATTTAGGTAAGTTGGGAGTCATGTATGCATATTTATAATTAGTATATGTTTGAGAGAATAACTAATGTGTATTGTTAAAGAATCACCACATGAAGGAGAATTAATATGAGCTGTTAGAAGTGAATGTTTATCCATGTATATGCATATATAGGGGACTATGTAAGTGGTATTTAAAGCATGATATGTGTGTGTATAGACTTAAACTTATTAGTACCAAAGGAGGTGTAAGTGAAGGCTTAAATAGGCATCCAAAGGATAAATACCATGATTCTATAGTAGGTAATTGAGTCCTTGTGAGGTTAGGCGATCAGATAAGTAGTAGGTTAGAAAAAGAGAATCAATGGATTTTAAAAGATAAGAATCACAAAAGAAGAGGAGAAGGAAAGACTCTAGAACACTTGTTAATACTTATTTATATAAAAACTATTGCTGAAAAAAGGGGGAATACTCTGTTGTTGAAGGAGACACTTGGTTCTTTGGGAGAGTTGCTATTAAATGTTAATCTAAATCACTTAAAAGGGGAGAATTAGGTAAGCTGGTCAATGTTGTGTATATGTATGGAAAGAAAGAATGAACATATATATGTGGACATATGTTTATTATGTTAAATTGTTATGAATTGCTTAGGGGTATGGTATAAATATGTATGCATATATGTGTATATGTGTGTGTGTGTGTGTATATATATATATGTACAATGTTAATTTAATGCAAGGAATAAGTGGGAGTACAAATTGAGAATAATTATTGTGAGCAGCCGATTTCTGCAGAAGCCTAGAGTGAGGCTTGCGATGCTCACGAACCGAGGATCGCACTTGGAGTGAAAGCGCAGTCTTCCTGAGGGGTTCATTCAGGGAATGATACTGACTCAAAAGAGTTGCAAGGGAGTCACCACTGGATGGTTCCGGATTGGTCCAACCAACTCATAGCATGAGTGTTAGTTAAACCCTTCAGAGATTGGGTTCAGGTGTTGGAGATCTATTTCTATGAGTTTCCAAAGTTGATGTTACCATTATAGTTGGGATTAATTGTCCTAGGCAGGCAAGCATACAAGCGTATATGTAAACATACAACACGACATGTGATTTGGCATTGTAAGGTTGCACGTAGAATGACATATAATGCTATATGACATTTGGATGGCATGGCAAGAAAAATTATGATAAAGTAACATGGTATATGCATGACATGTGAACATGAATGACATATGATATGCATGATATGGCAACCTAGCATGACATATAGGCATATAATCATGGTAAATAGTGTATTACGTTATGTGTTAACGTTTTGGATCGTCTTGGCGTTGGGAGTATGCATGATGTATGAAATGAGTGGCATGGCATATGCATGATATGTGATATGATGTATGTCATGATATATGCATGTCATGTGAGGGTGTATGACATATCATATGCATGATATGTGAATATGATGTATGACATGGCATATGCATGGCATGGCATAGTGGATGACATACCATATGCATGGCATGTGAAGTGATGCATGGCATATCATGTGCATGATATATGAGGTGATATATGACATGGAATATGCATGACATGGAATAGTGAATGACATATCGTATGCGTGGCATGTGAAATGATGTATGGCATGATATATGCATGACATGGCATGGTAAATGACATACCATATGCATAGCATGTGAAGTGATGTATGGCATGGCATATGCATGACATGGCATAGTGGATGACATACCGTATGCATGGCATGTGAAATGATGTATGACATGGCATATGTATAACATGGCACAGTAAATGACAAACCATATGCATGGTATGTGAAATGATGTATGGCATGGCATATGCATGACATGGCATAATGGTGTGTATGTGAATGTGTATTCAATATAGTATATGTCGTGGCATACGATATGACATGCGATATGATATACGACGTGACATGATATATAACATGTGAAATTGCATACACATGCATGTTAAATTACGCATATTTTTGTATTGCGTATTGGCATATTTATACGTATATGCATACGAAATACAGTGTGTTATGGCATGGCATATGCATGACATGGCATAGTGGTGTGTGATGTGTCATGTAACATGGCATGTGACATGAATGACGTATATTTAGGCAAACATAAATCATCCATAGATAAAAATACTAATGGCCGGTGAAAGGGATCAAGGAATTAGGGGATTTTAGGGGGGATTAATTATTACAAGCCAGTAATAAATCCTATCCTATTACATAAATGTCCTTGCATACAAATTTTTGGGACGTTAAGTAACGTCCCCTCCTCCTTGAGCACTATTCCACCTCGGGCGACACGAGCCAAAATGCATGATGGATAATATGCAAAATAAACACAAATAAATTCATTAGTAGCAAATGAATTTATGATTTATTTGACTAGTCCAATGCTATTTAAAAACATGAACCAAAATTCAAAATCCAGCAATTATTTGGCAATAATTGTATGAATTAACACAAGCCGGATCATGAAAATTAATTTTAGGCAAAATTATTTTTATTTGATCCTGGAAAATTAAATGGGAGGGCTAACATCACATAAAAATTATTGGAGATAGCCACTCGACCGATTTAATTCCAATCCTTTCAAAAATCGTATTTATACGAGTAAAAATGGCTTTTCATCATAGAAAATTAATTTTAGGCCAAAATAAATTAAATGTAATTATTTTATGACGTATCCAATACACTGGAGTTATTGCCAACACCAAATGTTACTGGATTTGTCAAAAATACGTTAAAAATACGGTTAAAAACATGGTTTTTTTGGAAAAACGTGAAGTATGTGCACCACGTATAGACCTATGTGCGCCACACATAGGCTGTGTGTGGTGCACATAGATCAACATGTGGTGTACATAGTTGGTTGATCTATAAGAAAATTAAATCTATCAATACAGAAACAATCTATAGACAAAAACACACAACTTTAATGATGACAGTACCTCATTTTGAGCTTGGATCGGCCTCCGATTTGCAGATCAAACATTTAATTAGGCAATTAAATGAAATAATTAATTTTAAGGCTAAAATCAATTAGATCTGAGTAATATTTGATAGATCCAAAACCCCAAGTGCATGGAGAAGCTACTGGAGTTACTAGAAAAATCAGATCCGAGGTGGATCGGGTGAAAATGACTTTTTCTGTGAAATCCGGGACCTATGTGCACAATACATAGATCTATATGCGCCATACATAGGCTGTGAGTGGCAAACATAGATTGATATGTGGTGCGCATAGTTTGAAAAATGAAAGAAAAATCAAGGATTTTTAAGCAAAAACCCTAGATCCGACCTTTATTTAGGCAGATCGGAGCCAAAAACTAAGTTATGCTTCATGGATTTGCATCCAACTCAAGAAAAATAATTTTGAAGTTAAAATTATTTTAGATCCAGCAAGTTTATGGCAGATCCAAGACACCCAAGGCATGCGGAGGCCTTAAATGCCACTAGAGTGGCCAGATTGGGTGAAAAATTGATAAAAATGGGAGAAAAATGGCATTTTATTTAAAATCTAGGGCCTATATGTGCAGCATATAGGCCTATGTGTACCACACATGAGCTACATATGGCACACATAGGTGTATATACGCAACATATACCTCAAAAAATAGAAGCAAAAAGAAGAAAAATGAAGGAAAATGGAAGAATTACCTCTAGGCAGTAGGTCTTCTTCCTTGATCTTTCTTCCAAACGCGTTTAGGGAACCTAACTAGAGCCAATTTATCTCTAAATCCTTAAGATTTAATTAATTAAGTGTTCAATAAATTTTGTAGGAATTTTGGTAGAGTTTTGGGTGCCCCTTGGAGCAATTTCAGATCTCTAAAACTGAACCCTAAGCTCTTTATTTATAGAGCCGGATTGGGGTGTGGCAAAATTGTAATTTTTTACTCGGATTTGAAAAATTAAAAGGCTATGTGTGCAGCACATAGCTTAAATGCTGCGCATATAGTGCTATATGCGCAGCATATAGCCTATTGACCTATCGAGTAGGGCCCATTGTGGCCATATTGGGACATGCGTCCCGTGCCCAATAAGCATCATTTTGTGTACCAAGACATTTTGTATTATGGCACACATCCGATTTGGTTCTGAGAAGGCTCCCGGTCAAACATCTTCACTATGCTACATGTGTAGCATTTAGTGCTATATGCTGCGCATATAGCATTTTGACCCTATACGCTCCACTTTGTACGAGTGAAATGAGATGCACTCATTTGACATATTTAGGCATTTTGCAATGCAAAGTTTTCTGGATTTGGTCTTGAGAAGGCTCCCGACCAAACATCTTTTTTCTATCAAATAGTGCGTATAGTGTCATACACCCTATTCATATATTTCACCTCGTATGGGTGAAATGTAATGTGTGTCACATGTCAAATATGTGCTATTCTACATTCTAAGATGTTGTGCTATGTGGACCATGTTAGGTTTGGTCCCGAAAGTGGGCCCCACCAAACGTTTTCTTTTTGTTACATGTGTAGCATGTAGTGCTATGTGCTACGCATATAGCATTTAGACCCTATGTGCTCCGCTTTATACGGGTAAAACGGGATGCGTACCATATGTCAACTGAGATGCAATCGACGTTCTGAGTCACTTCGCAGTTTTGAGTTCTGCCAAAATCGGCCCTGAATGATGAATTCCACTACTGGGCCCATTTCAGGCCTAAAATACTATATAGCCCAAAATGTGGCATTTAGCATGCCAAGTGTTATGCCTCGCGTCGGCAATATGTAGAATGTGTTCTGTGCATACAAAACACTCAGAGTGGGTTGACAGAGATGGTGGGTCCCACCAATGCCTTTGGTGGGCCCCATAGTGCAGTGAGCCCGGATGTGGCATTTAGGATGCCAAGTGCTCCGCCGTGTGTAGGCCTGTGTGAAATGTGTTCTGTGTGCACAGGACATGCATAATGGGCTGATAGGGGTAGCGGGCCCCACTAGTGCCTCTGATAGGCCCCACAGTGCAGTAGGCCCGGGTTGTGGCATTTGGCATGCCAGGTGTTTTGCGTTGTGTAGGCAACATGTTATGCATTATGTATGCACGGGATACTTAGAAGAACTTATAAAGGTGGCGGGCCCCACCTATGAACTATTTTGGGTGAATAGTGCCAAGTGCCCAAAATGCAACATTTTGCATTTTGTGTGCTCTGCCTCATATAGGTAGGAATAAAGTGTGTTCTATATGCACAGACCACTCAGAACAGGTTAATGAGGGTGGCGGGCCCCACCAGACGCCGTGATGGGCCCCACCAACTACAATGTACTCTGTGCACCAGAATACTCAAGGGAAGCCACAGAGGCATATGTGCATAATCGTGGTTGATATAGGGGACTAATACCGAGTCGAATCAATAAAAACCTAAAATTGTACGAGGATGAAAAGTTAGGGTCAATAGTTTGCCCCCTGATCAGGACCATTTTGAGGC
>CANYBF010258094.1:0-24396 GCA_948192965.1 Dalechampia spathulata | reverse complement strand
TTATTTGTTCTTGAATAAATATGTTCATAGCTGCTTTAAATTTATTGGCTTGTGACCTTGTGACTGGACCACTTGGAAGAGTTAATGGATCTTCTTTCAAGCTCCTTATGTTCTCTTGAGTCCCATGTAGAACCGTATCATGTATGGTGGCTGGAAAGGAGACGGTGCATTGAAAAGCTGTGGAGCTGGGTTAGAAAAGGTTGGAAAGGTATAAGGTTTCATGGGTTTAGGCTGAGGTCTAAAGAAAGAATACCCTGATTCAATCTCTTTTAACTGACGCTTAAGAGATTCAATCTCCTGTATCTTCTGAAAGAACAAGGGAGATGTATCATGATTAGCAATCATCTATCAAAGTTCTTTATCAAGGGTATCAACCTTTTGAGTGAATTGCCTGTGAAGTGTTTGAGATGTTTCCTCAAAGACAGTAAGCTGTTTAGTAATTTGGCTGGTTGAGGCTAGGGATTGGTCTAGCTTTTGATCAATGGTTTTAAGGAGACGATTTTGGGAAATGGAGTTTTGGGTTTGCCAGTTTAGTGTTTCTTCTGAAGGAGAGCACTTTCTTTCACCAGAAGGAAGAACAGTAGTAGGAGTTACATATGGGGAAGTTGCTACCTGTGTCTGTGGGTTGATTGTTGTGGTCAAAGGAGGAAAGTCATCTGCACTGGATAGATTCATGGCTATCATTGGAAGAGTTTCTTTTGGCTGAACAGAAATGGCATCCATCTTGCAAGAACAAAACACTGGAGGAGGAGGGCATTGGAGGAGTCCTTCTTGTTCTAGGATTGCAAGGCAACGAGTATAGTACTCGTTATCAGTCATGGACCTTACTGGAGGTAAGCCTATCCAAGAACCTGAGCCGGATCTATCATCAGGGCCATAAGGCCTGTTAGAATTGTGAGAACATGGGCTTCTGTATTTGGGCCTTTCTTTGGGCTGTTTCTATGGGGAGAAACAGTCATCATCACTGTCGTAGTCCTCGTGGCACGTGTAATCAGCATCGCACATAGAGGGATCTGTATCCCAAAGGAAGTGACCATTGATCTTTGCCATGTAGATGTGATGTCTAGATGCATCAACCCCTGCAATAGGGATTTTTGATCTGGGTGCTTTGTACGGAACACACACAGAGATCTGCTGTGGAGGAGCAGAGGGTGTTGCTGAAGAAACTGAGAGGCGAGGTTGAGCTGGTGAAGTGAAAATGGTTCTAACAGAACCGTCATGTTGTCGAATAAAGACAGGATCTTGTTTCTGGATTGTTTTCTGCTGCTGGTGGAGCTTCTCATAGTCTGTCACCCATTCCAAGGGAATCAGGTGTTCGAGCTCATGGCGAGGGAGCTGTTTAGGAGCCTGTACTATGGTAGGAGTGGTACCATCAGCAAAGATGTACAAAGCTTCATTAGAAGTCAGATGATGAGACTGAAGATCTATGGCATGATCTTGTAGCCTGTAAACAAGCTGGTGATGAACCGTAGCAGCTATGGAGTCAAAAACTTGTTCTGCACCAGTGATCTGAACCTGTAGCTTCAGTAGGTGTGGAAGATGTGGATCTGCAAGAGAAACATTAAAATTGGGAAAAAAGGTTAGCACAATACTACCAACGTTGAGAGTAGAGGCTATCATCCCAATCACTGCATCTTCAAAGTGTATGTAGCGAGTGTCAAGAAGTGAAAGGCGAGCTACAACACCGAGACCTTTTCTTCCATGATAGGAAAGAACAAGTCTAATAGCACCGAAATGAAGATGAGTGTACTGTTGTTGCTTCCACTGAGTGATCAAAGTAGGTGGGATCTCAATAGTGATGTACTGCTCAGAAGTAGCAGCACGAAGAGTACTCTGAGAAAGGGAAGAGGACTGTATATACTCTTTTACACAGGGAGATCTTTTAGAAAGGATCTTTTTTACAGAAGAGACAAGACCAGGTTTACTCTTTTCATATACATAATAGGGATTAGCTAAAGGAGCTATAGAAGAGCTGATCTTAGCATCTTCTGGTAGATAAGAAATTTCTACAAGGTTGTCTATTTTACTCTGGATAGAAGAACGACAAGAAGAAGGAATAGAAATAGTAGAAGTTTGAATGATAGGAGAAGAAAGAGCTTCTGAAGTTGAAGTTTCCATAATAAAAGAAATATGCTTTCAAACTGCAATAGTATCAATATATACCCAAGTCGTCAAGGTTGAAGATGATAAAAATAAAAATAAAAGTCTAGTGAGCTGAAAACCTACATAAGTGGCTCATGTAAAAGTTAAGACAAAGAAAAAATGATTGCTTGATGAGTTAAAAAATCTACTTGCATGACTCATGCAAAAGTTAGAGAGCTCTTAAAAGCAAAAGGAGAGCATTAAAATAATTGATCAGAAAATCTCATGAGGGATTAGTCAATAACATGGGTTAAGTCTGATGCATATCAAGGAACTTCCATGCCACTTTTAACATTTTTCATGCAAATGTTTTAATCTTATTTAAGCAAATGGAACACATGTTCATAAAACTTAACCATAAGTAATACTAGTTTCAAACACAAAACACTACCTTTCTTTGTTGCATATGATTTTGTTGCCTAATAGTTTATGTAGTACAAAATCCTAAGTGTGGCGCAGCACTCCTACTTATACTCATTATCTGTAGCAGATCTAGATCCAAGGGTCTCTATTGGCATGATCCTACTATAAGGCCAGGCCCTCTTTACATGCTCTATGAAGCAGAATAACAATTGTCCTCCCTCAAACTCCATCAGCTGAGGGATAATTTATTTGTGACCCTACTGATGACAGACTCTGGTAGGACTGTAATGAGTGCAACATTTGAATCTTGATAGCAGAATGTAGTCTATGTATGTCCTCACGATCACATGTTGCATGTGCCACCATGTACAGGTCCATCTGACCTCACTCTCTAGAATGGCTCCCATCCTCACCTTGCGAAAGGTGTAGCCTCTTTACATATGGTTATGAGGTGCGTACCTTTATAGATTACCTGCCAATAGTGCCAAGATCCCTAGCTTCTCCTAAAGCTAGATTTGTAAAAAAAAAAAAGAAAGCTTACTGAATTGAAAACCTTGCTAAAGGAAATTCAGGCAAAAATTAGGGTCCCAATGAGCCAAAAACCTCGTAAGAGGTAACTCATGAAAAAATTAGGGCAAAAATATAGCTTTTATGGATTGAAAACCTATGAAGGCAGCTTAGAATTCATATCTACAGTAAAAGCAAATTCCCACTGTAGCACCAGGACTGACCTTGCCTCACTCTATCAAACCCAAGGATTGTCTCCACTATGATCATTAGAAAAGGGGTCCGACTCTGCTCCATCTGGTCTATCACTGGACCAATCAATAAATCCTTATGGCTGGACAGATAGATGAATTAAAATTATGCTAGTAGTCTGAATCTTGCTACCCTCAGCCATGAAGGGGTAGTCACCAGCTTATGGTTGCACAGCCAGAAGATAGCGGCAAGATTTACATAGCCCTCTGTAGTTAGTAGTGACCTTGTTGTAGTTGGGCTAATGTCAAACACCCTGATCAAATAATGGATAGCCTCTCAGGGAGGTGCTAGTATTGTCAGCATCATCATCATGCTACAGATCATCTTCAGATACTGGAGTCCAAACTCACTCAGTCGACTTCATTTAGTATCGCCCTACTAATGAGAGATAGTATGGAAAGCGGATAGTGATTGCTGAGTCATCATCTATCTAATTCCTATACAGAAGAACATATAGGTTATGTTTTAGAAGAGAAGCATAAAGCATGATATTTTTGTAGAAGAGTAACAGTAGCAAGCAGTTTTGGATTTTCACTATTAAAATCCAAAAGTACAAAGTTCAAGCATTTAACTGTTTTCAGAGTTTATACCCCACAGCCTAAATGTACTAAGTCACACATCATGCTAGGCTATATTATTCTTTTCTATGCCCCAATATAGAGGCTATAGAGCTATGGTACCATGCATATGGAATCTGATGTTATGTCTATATTAGGCATCATCACCACTAGATTGCTCCTCATCTGGACTAGGACTGTCAAGGACCTCAATGTTGTATCGCTCTAGTCATGTAGTCAATCAGGCAATTTCTTGACCCATCTATTTAATCATCCGAGCATAGCTATCCCACTTATCTCATTTCAAGCACTGACTCATCTGTATTAATATAAGCATATAGGCATATAGGTCATGCATCCATGCATAAGCATTATAATCATAGTGATAATAGGTACTTACCTAGACATCTTGCATCTCAAAGCTATGATAGCGGCGCAATCTTTTCAACAGCCTCATCCATGGTATTCTGTGACACCTTCACAGGTCATACATATATCAGATTAATAGAACTAGTAGCATGCTAATGCATTTCATTTACTTACATGAGTCATGTTTGGTGGGTCGAACTCAATCTCATCCCTCATCAGCACTGGGAAGGATGTCTCGTATGGGTGACCCAACTCAACATAAGTGTAGATCAACAGGTTCTAAGGCCACATCAGCTAACACTTGATGAAACATTAGGGATGCTCATACCCAAGAGGCACATATGGACTACTACGCTTAAGTCTCAATGGATGCAGCACTGAGTGATCTCTTTGAGGCAGAACTACTAACAGCTGGTGAATGATGATGTCCACCTTTACCACTAGAAGAGCTAAATCTGCCGCTAGATCCACTCACCCTATGATACTGGCCTTTGCATGTAGACAGCTTGATAGGAGATTCTACACTCTGGGCTCTCTAGTAGCATGTGACACTTATCTTTATGAGATGAGCTAGTCAAGTACTCCAGCCATGGGAACATATTGTTCCAAGGATAAGGGCAGACCTATTCCAACAATAACAATAGATAGTTAGATTCCTGTTAAGGTATCTCCTAAACCAGTTCAATTAGATTCTTTTTACAAATAAATTTATTTTCTTCTTACTTGATCCCAGGTCAGATTGTTGAGATACTCTCTCAAATAATCCATGGTGTAGCTGGACCTTTGATGTGATATGCACCATGCCTACATATATGGAAAGCCAAGTGGTAGTCCGTGTGGAATCTTGAGCTTTGGCAACAACCTAAAATCATAAGCCATGATCTACAAAATCAACTTATATATAGTCAGTGACAGACTTAATAGAAGTCACATCAGTTTCAGAATCAACATAATTCTACTTACCTCAATGACTTGCTAATAATCGATGAAACAGTCTTTGCACTACCTGCTACAGATGTCCAACCATTGCATTAGATGGGCTGAACCTACACTACACCAGTTTAATCTACCAATATTATCCAGATCATAGAGGGCACATAGCATAGATATGTGGACATTGTTCCTTATGTCATTGAATAAAGTACACCCTAGCACATATAATAACAAGCTACAAGTATATTACTCTCAGAGATCATCTTGCTAAACATCTCTACCAAACAATGCATGATATGCTGTGTCCACCTCTCACATTAGGCGAGGCACCTAATAGATTGAAGATCATGCTATACGATTAACGCTATGATGTCAACTTGGCATCAAAGTGGATAGGCAGTCCAACGCACTCTAGCCCTATGATTCCGATGAAGATCCTTGATATAATAGCAATCTCCCTACTGGTAGATGGAAGGTGTAAGTAGAATCCATCCGTCGCTTTATCATGGCAGTGATGATGAACCTGTTACATCTCTTCTCCATGCTTATAAAGTAAGAGATGTACTAGGCGAAGTAGCTTTGATTGATGCTGATATGAACCTCTTATAGTAGCTGAGAGTACCACTCATAGACTCCTTGGATGCTACCAGATCCAAAGATCATCGGCTCTCCCTACTAATTGTAAAATTTAGATCAGCTTTCAAACTAAATTTGTAGACTGTAGACAATGTTTTAAAGTTCCAGAGTTCCTCTTTTAACCTTAAAAGTCACCTATTTGTGCTTATGAAAGATTAAAATATTTATCCCTACTGGAATCACCAAAAAATGCTTGTTTTAGCCCAATTCTGTTTACTATATACATAGCACATAGACCTATGTGTACCACATATATACTATGTATGACATATATAGTGCTATATGCGTAGCATATAGCAAGATCCATTTCAAAAATGCCAATTTTCCTATAAACCTTTCAATAATCATATGAAAACCTAAGCCTATCACAAGCTTAGCATTAAATCTAAGCTAAATACTAGCCTAAAGGCATAAAAAATGCACCAAATTTTAACTTTTGAAAAACTAAAAAATCAAACCAAAACACGAAAAACTTACTTTCTTGGGAGGAGCTCAGGACCTATGTGAGTCTATGATAAATGTTTCAATCATTGGTTCACCGTAGGAAGCTCTGTAGTAGGGATTTCAAGTTGTATGCTAGGTTAGAGTGTAGCTCGGGATTGATTCCCGGTCTTGGGGTGTCAATAGCATCCTAATTCTGGCCATTTTCAAAGAAGTGATGGATTTTGGGTTTTAGAGTTAAGAGAAATTCAATTTTGAGTATGAAGGCAAAATGATTTTTGAATGGGAGGCTTTGGACTTTATGTTTTCTACATGATGTGTGTAGCATATAGTGTTATGTTCTTCGTATATAGTAAATTTTGCCAACGTGCATCGACCTTTGGAGTGTTCTACTAATGTGCACTCAACATCCATGAAGATTCATTCATGCCCCTGGAGTTCAATTTTCATGATCTGCAACATCTAAAAAATCTATAAAATCAGTCAAAATACAGTAGATTGATACTCAAAAATTTAGATATTTTTCCTAAACCATTTCAATTCTAATTTCACTGATAAATTACTTTTCTATGTATAGCATAGATAAGAAATTGATCTAGTAGATGATCAATTTTAATCAAACCATTGACTACTGGTCAAGCTATTGACCAGATGGTGTCACATTCTAGTAGTGGGTCCTGAATGCAATCTTTGGAGATATTAGACACTTGTTTGATGGCATTAGCATTAGATCTGATAGTTGATTACCTTTAAAACCATCAGCTATTCACTTTAATCCAATAGTTGATCACCTAGGTTCCATAATTGACCACTGATCCAATAGCAATCGTGAGATCAAGCATTTGACTCTTAAAATATGAACGTAGATTTTAGGTGATTTTTGAGCCTTGTAGTAAATGCATTGGTCTAGCAGTGACCTAATCAGCATTGATCGTCTAGCTCGAGCACTGGCTCCCAGTGGTAGAATTAGGTTGCAAGCCTTAATATGAGCACTTTTTTTATCAACATTGATCATCTAGCTCAAGTACTATGCTCCTAATGGTAGAATTGGATTGTAAGCCTCAACATGAGCACTCTTTGATCATCATTAATCATCTAGCTTGAGCACCAAGCTCTTAATGGCAGAATTGGGTTACAAGCCTCAGCATGAGCACTTTGTAATCAGCATTGATCATCTTAGCCGAGTACCTAGCTCTTAATGGCATTATTGGATATCTTTTCTCTTCAATGAAGTTCCTAGTGAATTTTCCTCAATGGAGTCATAAGTTTTAGCTCGTGCACCAAGCTTTTAATACCATAATTGGGATGTCAATCTTGATATTCTTAGTGAATTACATTTCTTTCCCCAGTGAAGTTGGAAGCTTTGAGATGAGCACCTTGATGAAGTCTTCCCTAGTGGATCACTTTCACATCCCCACTGGATCCTAGTTTCCCCTATGTAGCTGCAAGCGTCAGCATAAGCATTTTGTAAGCCTTACCATGAGCACCCTGCAAGCCTCAACATGAGCATCTTACAATCCTTAGCATGAGCATTGATCATGTACTTACCTTATTTTTAGTGAAAAGTCATGTTGTGATTAGATCTTATTTTGATAAATTTTGCTCGTGTCACCTTAAAATGATCTTAATCAGGGGCTAAACTGTTGACCCTAACTTTTCACCCATGCACTATAGTTTTAGGTTTTTATTGATTCAGCTTGGTACATGTCCCCTGAGTGTTTTGGACATGTAGAGCATGTTACACTTTACTTGTGGAGGGCAGAACACATAGCATGCATGTCATGATATGTGCAACATATAGTGCTACATACTACACATGTTCTAAAAATATATGCATAGTGGGTGGTCTTTTTTTGAGCAAATATAATATGCTTCATATGACATATGTCTTAAGGTCCTAAATGATGCCTGTTTGACCTATGGTGCACATCCCAATGTGGCCACATTAGGTAGCACACATAGGTCAAAATTAGGTTATACTGGGTATCTCTTACTACATGTTGTGCATATAGCCTTGTTTTGGGCTATATGTTGTGCACATAGCACTATGTGCTACGCACATGACTCAAAAATTTTGAGAATCCCACATTACTAATGTGATTTTCTTAATCTTATCACCCTCACCTATAAATATATACCTTGTATTTAGGGAAAAAGGTTTGAAAATTAAGAAATTACACCTAAACTCTGCTAAATTAACTTCTCACTTAATTAAGTAACTAATATAGTATTAGAGACTAATTAATCCCATTTAAATCCATAATCATGTTTGGAATCAAGATCTAGAAGCCTAATCTACTATGGTGAGTTGAATGCTTATTCTTTCCTTCTTTTCTTATTGATTTCATCATGGTTTTTTGATTTTTGACTTGATTTTGATGGTTGGCTTCAATCATGTGAGTTTTGATGGATCCTATTGATTATTCATGCCTTAAATGATCTACCATGGTTATTTAATCTACTGAGATTTAGGTTTAAATTCATGTTTTTACTTAAAAAACATCTTTTCCTTTGAATCTGCTTCATTATATGCTGCATACATCACATGATGTGCACTACACATAGCTTATATGTGGCGCATATCATGCTATGTGTGGTCCATAGAACATCCAGTTTTATCAGAAAATGTCATTTTTCTCTCATTTTTCACTTGTTTCCTAATATGTTTTAAAGTTCTCAGTAGCATTAAAGGCTTCACAGTAGCCCTAATGATCTGAGTTCATCATACATCATTCATATTTGATCAATTTTGGCTTTTAAATCATATTTGTCAAGTTAAATGCTTATTTAATGTGTTGATTTATGATGGTTGACATGATTGGCTTTGATTGGTTGAGATTGCTATCTCTAATCGACATTTATGTGATGTTAGTAACTCCCAATTCATTGTGCCATGATCAATTGCTTATGATTTTTCCATTAAATCATTTAATTCTCAATTAATGCTATGTTAATTGTGTTTAATGTTACCACTTGACATGTTTTATTTCTAAGTGATGTTTCATATGATCTTAAAAAAGTTTGATTTTGCTATTGATTAATTTTGCCTAAAATTGATTGTTTTTACATGATTTTCATGATCCAGTTTGTGTTTATTCACATTTTTATGATTATTGCCAGTATATTCATAGGACTTCAGCTCTTAATTCATGCTTTCACGTGGCACTGAATTAGTCAACGTAGTGCTAAATTTCATTTACTACTAACAATTTTACTTATAGTTTTGCATTATCACTCATGCATTTTTGGCTCGTACTACCCAAGGTTGACTTTTTTCCAAGTGGATAAGACGTTGCTTAATGTCTCAAGTTTTGTATCGTTGAATATTTTATATAATAGAATAGGCTTTTATTTTATTTCCCCTGGTATGTATGATTTAGCCTTATTTCATCATGTATCCCCTATTTTCCTCGATCCCTTTCTTCGAACCATTATTATTATTTTTATTCATGCTGCCATGCTCATTTTATCATTGTTATATGATGTATGTTATGCCATGACATACCTATGTCATGTCATCTCATATGGCATGCCTATGCTATATCATCTCACATGTCATGTCTATGTCATGTCATCTCACATGTCATTCCTGTGCTATGTCATCTCATACATTATGCTTATGTAATGTCATCTCATATTTCATGCTTATGCCATATCATCTCACATTCCATGCATATGCTATATTCCATGCTATGATTGACATATCATGATGCTATACTATGATTGCTACATCATTTTTGCCATGTTATATTTGTGATGATTACTGCTATACTATTCCTCATTATGTGCTTATTTCATGCTTATGAATGCTCGCCTGCCTAGGATAATTAAATTGACTAAAATGGTAAAATCAAACTTGAAACTTTGAGTGAATATATTTTCACTACCCGAACCCATCTCTGAAGGGTTTGACTTAGCACTCATGCTAATGGGTTGTTTGAACCAAATTTGAAACCATCCGGTAGTAACTCCATCTTGTGATTCTTTTGAGTCCATCTCATTCCTCAAGGTAACCCCTCAAGAAGACTAAATTTTCACTCTAATTGGGCCCCTAGTTCGTGTGTCGTAAGCCTTGCTCTAGGTCACAATGGAAGCCCTACCCTATTTAGCATTAAGATAAACATTGCATCATACAAGTTGTTCACCTCTTCCATAAAATGCATTCCATCCATTTTCCCTTAAGTCTTGAAAAAGATCTTTTACATCCATAATAAAACTCATTACATTAATAATGTTTTGATCTTTTGTTGTAAAGAAAATGATAACTCATTAGTCAACCTCAATACTTTTATCATTAAATGCAAGATGAAAACAAATTCAAAGCTCTACATCATTTATAGTAAAGCCAATGTTGTGCCTTTTTATTTAGAACACTCCCATTATCGTACATATTTTGTAATACCTCCACCACTAATATAAATGAATCAAAGTTGTACAATATAAATCCCATTGAGTGTCACCAGGTCTTGTAAGATTAATTTCTTGATTTTTATATCTTATTGAAATAATTTGACCTTTCTTGAGCTTTTCCATAATTTTCTCATATTGCTTTTGAAGTAATGCATATTTTCTTTTATAAGAAGCAACCAAAATATTCATAATCATTATTATATAACCAAAGAATTCACTAATAATTACAACATTCTTTGCAACAAAAATAACCACTAATTTTAATTGATGAGCACAACAATGAACATAAAAGGCATATGGTTTTTCATTCAACATTAATGTCTTTAACCTATTAAATTATCCTCTTATATTTAATGATCCATCACATCCTTGCCCTTAAAGTTTAAAAAAAGATAACCATATCTAGTAAAGAAACTATCCAAATACACCTTTAATGAATAAGTTGAAGTATCAATAACGTGTTCAAGACAAAGAAATATTTCAATAACCTCTCCTTATTTGTTCACAAATCTTATAATTGTAGTCATTTGCTCTTTCATTGAATTATACTACGACTCATCAACAAATAGGAGATAATTACTATCTTTAATTTCATCAATAATTATTTATCTTGTCTTTTTTGTGCAAGTTCTAACTAAATCTTTTTATATTTATAGAGAAGTCATTTGATTTTTACCCAAAGCATTTTCATGAAGCATAAATTTAACACTCTCAACCTCATCTTCATACTAGTTCAACATCTCTACAAAGTTTCCCCTGTTTAAAGAACTAGAAGATTCATCATGACCACGAAAACTATGACATTTTAATATGAGAAACTTCACCATATGTAAAACAATATTCAAATGAGTTCTATATGCAATCTTTATCTCTTTGCTATGAGTAGATAACACATGAGGAGACACTTTGTCTTTAATTTTTGAAAGCTTCACAATGTCATATAGGATTATTATGATCACTATTACCCTGATGTTGTGAATACATCACTTTTGAATCTATCACTTGATTGCTTAAAAAGATAATAATAAAAACAATATGCTACATCTCTCTCTACACTATATTACAACCAATCAAGTTTTTCAAATCATGCTTATTAAAATGCCCAAATTGATTTTCTTGTTATTTTTGAGAAAAGTTATGATCAATTATTTGACATGGACCCTTTAATAAGTATTCCCTCCTCACTTGATCTCTAATTTGCCCAACATAGTCTTTAATCAACTTTTGAAGCCCTAGATCAACAATAACATCATTCAAATTAAACTCAACACTAACTTGAGTTTTCTTTTATACGGTAGTACTTGCTTTAGATGATGAGCACACTCTAAATTCAATACTATTTTATATAGTTTAAAAAAAACCTCTTAACATTTATAAAATTGAATTTAAGAATGTGTAAATTAATATAATTTATTTATTAGTTAATAATCTACTTTCCACCCAAAATAAGAACTTAACCCATTCAAAAATTTATATCTCACTCATATTATTCATATATATTTTTAAAATTTCAATAGCATTTACACCTAGTTCTCTAAGTATATAATAATAAATATAATAGTTTGTCATAAATATCATGATATACATGATAAACCATTATAATTATGATATATTCAGAGAATACATGAGTTATGCATAGATAAAATTTTAAAATATGTATGAATTATGAATAATTAATATGTTATTACCATAAAATAATAAATTTTTAAATTGTCCAACAAGATAATTTAATGGATTTTCTAGAAAATCCATTAAATAGGATATAAGGTTTTAATATTTGTATCATGTCTTTCTGCTGCGTAACATGCTCCCATAGCATGATTACCAATTCTCTATTCTAGAAAAATGATAACCATCTTATAAGGGATTACATTACTTAACTTGTTAAAACGCAGTAAGTTTTTTTTATAAATATATATTAAAAATGTGCATAACGATCCATCATCTATAATCGTATCATTATTCTGTTATTGTAATGTAGCATTAATTATATCATCACCTTATTAACATCATTAACAAACATACATTATTTTTCTCATTTATGGATCATCATATATTATTACTGCCATTACTATTATTGTCATTATTATTTTATTACTACTAAAGTACCAAACACGTATGTAGCACGAATATTGCAGAATAGAGATCTACATTGAAGTCTGAGTCTTTTACCAAAAACTCTATTTGAATGACTTGCTGCTGACTCCATTAATTCCCTTGATCTCTGATCTCACCAGTACCTGCGTTCATCAATTGACAAATGCTGAGTATAAAATTCAGTGGTGTTAGTATAACATATAACATAAACAACATGATATCACAGGTCATCATAAACCAATTGAATTAGCATGTTAATGATATTAATAACAATAAGAAATTATCATTTCAATTAATTAATATGCATCAGCGTAATTACCATTCAGTATAACATATATCATTAACTGTATGCCATTATCATTATTTAACATCTTTGCTATTACCTATGATTATCATTTCAGTATCATCATTTATTTACTCAGTGTCATCATCATCACAATAATTCATTTCATCATAATATCTCATCAATAGATGTTAATGTCATGCTATGTATTCTTACTCTGTATGATACTGTAATCATCATCATATATGCACATGTAGTGCATTCATCATTCCATTCACTGTATTTTCATCATGTATAAATGATAATGTTTATCTTTGAGAATGCATTCATGTTATACATTCTCCCTCTTGTTTTCCTGTAACATTTCATTTCATTTGCCCTTTTCATTTTGGGCCATTTCATATGCATGCATTGTACTGAGTCTTTCACTTCATATCATATCTATGGTTCAACAAAGTAAAACCCATTTCACATTCATTTCTTTTCATTTCACTCTTCCTTTTTGTTTAATTCCCATAGGAATTCATTTCATAGCCCAGTACATTTCCATTTAACATTTCCTCATATTTTGCTCATTTTCCTCCTTCCTTATTTCTCCACATTATGCCATGCCATGTATCATATGATAATGCAATGATTCTTATGACATAATAAATGAATGTAACATCATGTCATAGATAATTATTTAATGCCATTGCATCATACCATACCATCGTCCCTTTTTGATCATTTAATAATCAAGAAATATCACACAAACCTGCAATTTCTTTTCCTTTTAAATTTCCGAATGGTATGCAATGATTATCCTTTACACCACCTAATTCCAAAATCAATATTCATTTTAATCAATAATTTGAATTCCATCATTAATTATTCAAAATTCTCACTTGCAATCATATATCACTATTCAATAATTAATTAATCACATATCAGTTCAATTTATTTATTGTATCATAGTATTACTTAGGCAATCACATTAGTATTAACTATTGTATCCACTGTTTATATTAGCTTTATTAGTTATCATATAATTCAAACTAAATCATTACATATATAATATCAACTTAATATAATATGCATACTATTAAATTTTCCATCATCATATTATAAGACTCCTTTCATTAATATAATCATTACTTATTTAAAACCATAATCATATATAACTATTTTCTTATCTTATGTTTATTACTAACCATACTTGTATTCTGCTGGAAAACAGTTGATGTTATAATATTAAATACCAGATAGTTAGTATCATAATACTAATCACTTATTAATATCCAGAACATATGACTTAAATAGTTTCTTAATAATATACTATTCATACACTAATGTTGTTGTTTAATATAAACTAGTAACATCTTATACCTTTATTTAAACTATTTAATATCATAACTCATAATAATATACACATATCTCAAAATACTTATTCAAACATCCATTTCATACGTATAGCCACATTTCATACACCCACTTTGCATTTCATTTAAATAACTTTTATTTAACATGTCATTTGTCTTAACTTATTCAATAAAATATTCAATTCAATCATATAATTTGAACACCTTTAAAATAACATATAATCATTCATTATACTTCACTTTTACCTTTCACTTAAGTCAACAAATTTGAATCTTAAGTAAACCATTTCATACCATTAATTAATCACTTCATTAAGCCTTTTAATAACACTTAATATACTTAATTAATTGATCAATTAAGTCTTTAACATCAACATGGCCGCATGCTTCAAGTATCATCCACTTAATCATTTGAAAATGCATCTTAAGTCCAATGTTCATTAACATGTTGTATGCTTATTCTTCAAAATATCAAAATACTTCAAGTTTACTTCAATTTTAAGTTACAAAATTAAATCATACTTAAATAGAAATCATTTTTCCATAACTTTTAATCATATGAACTTAATATGAAGATTTAACCATAGATCATCAATTTAATAATCTTATAACTTAGGTTCTATAATTTTCTTAAGAGATTATCTTCTGATTTTAATAAATTTCTTTTATACATGTTTAGATCTTACCATCCTTTAGCTTTTTCTTCCAATTCAATTTGGCCATAGCAAGAAAATCATCAAACACACACCCACACAACACACCATCACTTTATTTCACCAGTTTTACATCAACAACCATCAAAAACTTCAAATCAAAGACTAAAACTACTAGATCTACCATAATACCATTCGGCCACTTCAAGATATATACTCAAAATTCATAGATCTATTAGATTTAACACTAATCCATACTCACCAATACTCACCTTAAGCAAAACAACAAAAATTCAAACTAAAACTTGTCTTGCAATTGATCTAGCCATAGATCTAAAAGGATCTTCACACCTTGACTTCTTTTAAGCTTGATTTACACCACTACACACATGCATGTACTTAGAAGTTAGATCGGACAAAGAAAATACGAAGTAGATTTTAAATAAGTTATGGATTACACATGAAATTTGTAGATCTAGTGATTTCGGTCTTCAAACTTGAACAATAAGAAGGAAATGCTTTAGCCTTGACTTGAACAAGAAGAAAATGAAGGTGTTTCAGCCAAACCTTGAAGAATACACTTAGATCTAACTTTAGACTTGAAGATTAAAGAGAAAGGAAGAAAAATATGAAGCTAGTTTCTGTTTTCTTAAGAAGAAAGATAGAGAACATGAAGAAAGTAATAAGAAAGTGAAGAAAGAAGAAGGAATGGAGAGGATGGTTTGGTCACTTAGGAAAAGAAGAAGATAAATGAGTATTATGAAATGAGAAAGGAGGAAAAACCGTAGGGTAATGTGTGTTTTAAGTGTAGGGCAGCCCATGCTAACTAATATGCACCTTACCACACATGATCATAGCCCTTAAGTCATACTAATACATATAATTATATGTATTTAATCTAAATTCCTCCAATCAATTCCTTTTCATATGTATTTATACTATAAATTATACTTCAATACTCATTTATTTATATAATAATACTCTCCATCTTTTTCCACTAACTCAATATACTAATATTATATTTTCTCTCTCCTTCCACTATCACATATTCCTATTCCACTAACACATTTACCTATCCCACTATTAATAAAATATAATAACTTAAAATTCTACTAACACATTTACCTATCCCACTAACTTATTTATTTTCATATACATATTTATTTACCTACTTACATACTCATTATTTAATTTATTATCTTATTTCTATATATTATATTATATCATACCATTTCATCACATGTCAATATAATATTTAAATATTATTACCATATACTTATACTAATACATTACTAATACACTTTATACATTACTTATACTTTAACTATAAGCTCCACTATACACTAAACCATATATATGTACTCAATTATATATACTCCTTCATAAAAACATACTTATTTATTCTTATACACCTTAAATCATCTTAATATCTCATATACTTATACATATATACATATGTATATTTTTTTATATACGAATATATGTACATTCAATCAATTGTCTTAATCAAACACACTTAATTCTATTAAGCGTTATCAATATTGTATCCATCAAAATATCATAGTTCAGTGAACTCGTATTCACTAATTTCATTCATTATTCTCATATCAACATCATGGCATAAATCAATTATCACATCATTTATTTTTCATAACATTCACATATCATATAATTTCATGTTATCATCTCAATTATAATCATATAAAAAGCAATGCACATTTCATCAATACATTGTGTGCTAAAAATGAGGATGTGACAATTTGTTAATTAATACTAAGAAAAAAATACTTTTAAAAAATAAATAACATATATAAAAATTAATTGGTAAAATAAAATTAAAACTATAGTAAATTCAATTATATTTCATTCCATTAACACAATCAATTAATTAAATATTATAATTTAAGGTAAACTAATTACTTTAATGAAATTAACCTAAATTACAAGTTATTATTTAATTAACTTTTATCCTAAATTATAAGTTATTATTTAATTAATTTTTATTTTTCTTAAATATTTATTATTGCATAATTAATTTATTTAATTGATAAATTTTTATTATGAATAAATTGAATATTTTTAATTTGATTAATATTATAAATCTAAATATATATAAACTAATCTCTACATACTTCCACTAATTATAACATAATTTAATTTTCCAATAAAATAATCACATTACTACAATTAAAATATATAATTAACCTATACTAATTAAGTAATATAACTATTTATAGCTTATGGTAAATTAATTATTATTAATTGAATAATTACATATTATTGTTAACCTAATATAATTATTTTTATTAGCAATAATTTTCCTTAAATATTTATTACCACATAGTTAATTTAATTAATTAATTATTTTTATTAGTAATAATTGAATTATTTTTATTCAATTAATATAATTAACCTAAATTAATTATTGATAAATGATTGTATTTTACTTTCATCTAAACTACTTCTTTTATATTAAATTAAACTAATTAAAGTTTACCTAATTAATATAATTAATAAAAATAATTATTCTTTATAATTAGTCTAAATAATTTATTGTGCTTTTTTTAATTAATATAACTAATGAAAATAATTATTTGTAATTTGATTGAACTAAATTTAATAACGTAAATAATTTGATTAATCTAAATAATAACCTAAATGATATAAATACCTTTTTCAAAAAAAGAGAAAATCAACTTGTTTTTATATGCTAGATTGAAATTTTGATCGGTAATGAATGGTGGTGGTATTGTAAATGGTGGTCTGATGAGGTGGTGGTGGCGTGGTGGTGAGTTTCAAAGAGCTTTGTTAGGGTTAGAAGCAGATGCAGCAGGCAAATGATAAAGAATGACTATTTTAGGGTTAAGGAGTGGTTAAGCTCTCTGATAGGCCATGAATGAGCCAGCATTTTCTTTACCATCGAATAGCCCTCCCTCTTTGCTGACAATCCCTCCCTCTTTGCCCCCTTATTGCCTCTGCCATTGCAAATAACAACTCAAGCTAGATTAAAATCATAATTAGTGTCAATATTGAAAAAATTGAATCAAAAGATATAAACTTTATATGTTTAATATGATTGTTTTTAAAATAAATATATCATATGTAAACTATTGTTTCCCTTTAAAGTAAAGAAAAATAATTACTTGCTTAACCTAATAAATCATAGATTTTCAGTTAAGTTAAATTCCAGAAATTTTTTTATGCATAACATATCAGTATATCTAAAAACACAAATAAAACCATAGAGGATATTAAATATAATAGTGAAGTTTGAAATGTAAAATAATCCTAAAAATTCTTAATAGGTAAATGATAATTAAATCCATAGAAGACATACCTGTTAATTAGTTACTAATTAATTAATATTAAATATGCCCTAAAGAAAAAAATAGATGGTAATTACCCTATCAAAAGCTTATAGTGCAAACAAACCAACACTTGATATGTTTCTTTTTTTTTGAAAAATGGTTGATCATTAAAATATAATTAAGATGCAGAAACTTCAATCAGAACTTGATAATCAAGAAAATTGAATTAAAATCATAAATTTTATATGATTAATAACTAATATCATGATTTTTCAATATGTTTAATTTTATTTTAAATTTTTAAAATTAAAGCATTGTTTTTCTTTCAAAATAAATAAGTAATACATACTTGCTTAAGTTAAAAATTTTCAAGCATAATATATCAACGGATCTAAAAATATAAATGAATACCTAGTAATTAATTAATTAATATTAAATATGCTAAAAAAAGATGGTAATTATCTATCAAAAGTCTATTACACAAATAAACTAATTTTGGAAAATTTGTTAACCATCAAAAGTTAATCATAATTACTTAATATAATAAAGCATAAATATTTATACTTAACATTATAAAACATGAGTATTTGCTTAAGTCAAATTCAAGAAAATTTAATATTGAATGTATATTTTGTTCATTCTTGATTGTGAATCCATGTTATACACAATTTCTTTTTTATGCATAACACATCAACGTATTTAAAACCATATATGAATCTATAAAAAACATATCAATACTGAATGACAATTGAGGTTAAATCAAAATGACATGATTGCTTATAAAATAAATAATCAAACATAAAATATTGTTTTTCTTCTAAAATAAACAAAATATAGATATTTATTTAAGTTAAATTTGAGAAATTATTTTTCTATGCATGAGACATCAACATATCAAATAAATAAATAAATAAGACTATAAACCAATGCTTAATAAGAACTTGAACTTGTTAAAAATCATAATTAATTGCTTAACACAATAAATCATATGTATTTGTTGAAGTTAAATTTAAAAAACTTTTTTCTATGTAGAACACATTAACATATATGTTTAACTTTATTTAAATTAAAGTACTATTTTTATATGCAAAACACATCGATTGATCTAAACATTTTTATATGAAAAATGCATCAATTGATCTAAAAATATAAATGAACATTTGTTAAATAATTAATATTAGACATGTCTAAAGAAAAAGAAATTAATAATGATTATTTATCAAAAGTCAACATTGCAAATAAACCAACAACACCTGATATGTTGATTCTGAAAAATTGGTTGATCATCAAAATTTAATCACAATTACTTGTTTAATGTAATAAATTGTATATATTTACTTAAGTTAAATTTGAGAAAGTTTAAAATTAAATGCATGTTTTATTTCATTCTAAATTTTCATTTCATGCTATACATAAAAAATTTTTCTATATAAAACACCTGGATTAATATCTTGTGTATTTACTTAAGTTAAATTTGGGAAAATTTTAAATTAAATGTATATTTTTGTTCATTTTGAATTTTAATTTCATGCTATACATAATTTTTTTATGTAGAACACACAAGTTAATTAATAAATGAATCCATTGAAGATATGTTAATGTCAAATAAAAATCAGGGCTGAATCAAAATAATATGATTACTTATAAAATAAATAAATCATATAGTAGCACAAATGAATCCATAGAAGACATATCAATACCAAATAATAACTTAAGTAATTGAGAATTAAAGATCAAAAAATACCAAATAAGTAACTAAGAATTAAAGATGAAAAAGTATCAATTTAAACAATACATATAGTGAAGAGAACATCCTTTTATGTGGCTTCCTGTGAAAGGATACATATATTAGAGAGAGTATTGATGATTTTTATGTGATTATTATTTCGATGGTGTCATGAGTGCAATTTCATTGATTTTTCAAAAAAACATTATTTAAAAGAATTAAAATTTATGCAACTGTAAGTTTCAATCTTTTACATTGGTCTAGTTTCTTGATTTAATTTCAGTTTTTTAAAAAATCAATTCAGTTTTTTTAAATAAAAATAACTATAAATTCAGTTATTTTTATCCTAAATGTCATCTCTATTTAATAATATATATAAGAGTCCTCTCCTTTTAATAATATATAGATTAGATAATGAACATTTTAATCTATTAGATAATAAAAATAATTACTCCTTCAATCCCATAGTAAAAGATGCTTACATTTTTTTCCTAAATTATAAACCCAATTTTTTTTAGTGAAATGATTACCATGTTAAATCTTTATTATATCATTCCTTATATCATCTTAAAAATTGAAAACTGTTAGACCTTGGGGTCCTTGATATTAGTTTTGATATTAACAAACAATGATTTAAAAAAATTATTGAAGTTTTGAGTGTTTTTACACTTGGTACGGGTGTATAAGACATGGTATGGGCGTACCATTTGGTTTCCTAAGCTATACGGGCTTACTAAGAGGCCGTATAAGGTGAAAATTATGCAGAAAATTTATGGATGCTTCGGCATCATTTTTTGGCTCATTTTTAAGGTGTCGTATAGTCATCCACGAACCCATACAGCCGTATGATTGTGTCCAGAAGTCAAGCACAATAAATTTACTCGACTACTTTACTGCAAGCATGCAGGCTAATGTAGTATGATATCAATCCCACAAAGAATTTTATTGCTTATCCACCACTCTTTTGATTTTCAATTTGTTTAAGTAACAATAATGGTTTTAAGTATTACATAAACAGTCAATCAATTACAAAAATTGGTATTTGAATGTCACAATCATATCTTTGAATGTCATGATCGTGACTTGACTTGTCATGCTCTAAAATTCTTCATTCTTCATTATTTGCTTCCCTAACTCTACACAATTAACAAACACATCAAATTCCAACAAAATAAAGTAAAACATAATAAAACAAACATCAATTACTAACTAAAAAGCACTAAAATAACATGCAAATTGACATACATCAACATCCCCACACTTAAACCTTTGCTTGTCCTCAAGCAAAGATAAAACAACATAAAAAAATAATATAAAACAGAGAAATTGTAATATACTCATGATATGGCAATTTGCATTCGTCAACTTGGACATCCTTAACTTGAATTCACTCCTCTTTATGTAATCCTCTCATAAAATTAGCAAACCATTAGGTGTTGAGAAACTAGAAATGTTTAACTTAGATAATCAAGTTTAATAATTCATACAATTGCACTAGCCAACACAATATAACTCATCATTTTATGCCTCGACATGAAATATAAGTAATTTAATTTGCTTTTGAGTTTCAATTTAAGTGAGGTTCATAAGGTTTTTATTCTTCTCTTTTATTTTTCTTTATTTTTCTTTTTATCTTTCTTTTTGGCTCTTGTTCAAGAGTTAGGTCTTTCTCATCGAGTACCCCATGGTTTTGGCGACGGTCTTCGGTTACTTAACATTCTACCTACACTCGAATGGCTACTAGCACTATTCTCATCACTAGGGCTAGTTTTGAGCACCTCTAATGATAGCAGAATAGTTAGCTTTTGCTCTTTTGGCTTGTTTTTTTTAATTTTCTTTTGCTTTCCTTACTCATTTCCTTAATATTTCACATTTGTAAATCATTACATTACATGTCTTAGCATCTTCCAACAAGTTAAACTCTATTTTCTAGTGCTATCATAAAAGGATTAAGCTTATTATCTAGGCTAAACATTTATAGCTTCTTAATCCTATTGCTTTATTAAGTTTATGAAAGCATTATCCAAATCAGTGTGATTACGAGTTAAATATGTCCATTCTCAAAATGCTCATGCCATATACAAGTAATTACAAAATCATAAATCACAAGCACATAATCACATAGAAATATAAAGCAAAGCATGCAAAATTTAAACATAGAAATGAACATTCTTAAACAAAACACACAATAATAGAAAACAAGTAGCAAACATAGAAACATGCACACACAAGCATTCCCACACTTAGAGAATACATTGTCCTTAATATGGAAACATACAACACATAAAATTAAAAATAATCAAAATACATAAATTAAAACACTAAAGAAGTGAAAGATTGAAATTTAGTTGCCTGGTGGAGGAGGGGAGCTAGGTGGAGAAGGAGTAAGGGAAGGAACATTGACACCAGAGAGTTCAAAGAATTTAAACATCTTCCTCATTTAGTAGCGTTGATCTTTGCATATATCATTGACTGTTGCCTCTATTTTGGTAAGGCGTGCGACATTCTTAGCATTTCCCTGCTCCATCCTCATTAACAATGCTTCAATAGAGTTATCTACTGCTGCTCTATCTACTTGCTTTTACTACTCCTCCTACTTTATGTTGTTGCTGCCCCTCTTATCCTTGCGCCTGTTCTTCCTTTTGAGTAGTGCCCTCCTCTTCATCATCATCCTCATCCTCATCTAAATTGAGGTATCTTTGTTTAATGCCATCTTAGTCACTTTATGCCTTGAACTGTGCACCTCGCTTATAAGTGAGCCCTATATCTTGCAAATACTTGACATAAAATTTTTTAGATGGTAACATAGTCAAGATTGCAAAGTCCATATCGAAGTAGTCAGTAATTACAGTGATTATGTAGCCTAAACCTAACTTTCTACTTTGGGGTTTAACCATCCGTTGGAAACCCTTCATAAGGTGAAAGGTGGTGCAATAGGCATGGTTATTAAGCATGCACCACATTAAAAAGAGTTTCTGCTGGGATACTTTATTATTCTCTATTTTTGCAAAAATAGAGACAACTAAGTATTTGTGTAATAAAATGAGGACGGGGTCCTTAATGAGTAGGTTGGGGACATTGTGGGCATTATAAGGTAGATTCCCTCCTGTGAGTTCATTCCAGAAGGCTTTTGGAATAAAGTCAGTATGGGAGGAGGCCAATCCCTGTTGAGGTAAATCTAATACATCCTCTATCTTTGATAGGTCATTTCCGTCAGTTTCCCCCTCAGTCTAAACCTAATTATACTCAGCCGATTGTCAACAAGTTTGCAAGTGGTGTAAAACTCATGTGTGAGTTCCCTACATACATTATGCTCATCAACAATGAAGTTACCCCATCCCAACTTGGAAGCAAATGCTTTCAAGGGGGTAAGGGCTTCTAATTGGTCTAGCAAGTTCTAGTCAAAATAATGAGGAAGGATGAGAGGTTTTTTACAGACTTGTTTGTATTTTCTTCCTTCTTCCAATGAGTATATTGGAAATGGCATGCCATAATGCTCGCCTATGTTAATCATGGAGGGTTCAGGGGCCTTCCCTTTGTCTTGTAGGCGCTTAGCAATGTGCTTCACTCATCTAGACATTTTTGCAAGTGAATCCTAAGTAATCTCAATCAAAAAGCAAAATGAAATATGAAGTTTTAGGCTATTTATGTTCGGTCATGATCGTGACTTTGAGAGTCATGATCATGACTTTCAATTTTAGTTCTTCCCCCTTCTTTGCATTCTTTCACTCAAATCATAAAATCAATTCATGGAAATTGAAAATCATAATATACACAATCAAAATCATTCCAATCTCATGCCCAAATCATTCTCAAAATAGCATAAATCATTTCTCTTATTAAAACCTAAAATTTCAAAATCAAGAAATCAAGAAAGAGAGAGAGAGAGAGAAAGCACTTATTGATTTGAGGATGGTGGAAGATGAAAATGCAGTAAAATCATTTAATCTAAGTGCAAAGATGATAAAAAGTTGGAAAAATTAAGTTTTAGGAATAAGGGAGAGTGTTTTGGGATTTTGGGCAAGTGGGTTTTATGTTTTGAAGGCTTAACTCGCTCTTTATACTTAGAAAACATTTTGTTGGAAATTGAGTTTGGGGTCTCGGTCACAATCATGACTTTGAAAGTCATGATCATGACTTGCTTTAGAGAAATTTTACTTTGTCTCATCCTATTTCACTTATTCTGTCACGATCGTGACTTTCAATGTCACGATCGTGACATGCCTTAATCAAAAATTTCTTTGACTCATCACTTCTGTCACGATCGTGACTTGCAAAGTCATGATCGTGACTTTGCTTTTCTTCCTCAAATTGTTTTATTTCTCTTTTATTTTCTTTTACTTTTGATTTCATGCAAA
>CANYBF010257877.1:0-11949 GCA_948192965.1 Dalechampia spathulata | reverse complement strand
ATCTGTTCTGCTCCCAACTTATTAAATGAAGCTGCTTCCACCCACTTGGAAAAGTAGTCAATGGCAACAACTATGAAATGATGCCCATTAGAAGCATGAGGGTGTATCTCACCGATGATATCAATTCCCCAAGCTGAAAATGGCCACGATGAAGTCAGACTCTGCAGCTCAGTCGGAGGCATATGCTTAAGATCTCCATGAATCTAGCATTCCTTACAGCGTCTTACAAACTTGATACAGTCAGACTCCATGGTGGTCCAGTAAAAACCTTGCCTCAAAATCTTCTTGGACAAAATATACCCATTCATGTGTGCACCACACAAGCTGGCATGAAAATCTTCCATCAATTGTTGTGCCTCTTACTTAGTAGCACAACGTAAATGCTGGCCGTCCGCCGTTCTCCGATACAGATCATCTCCGAATAATAAATACTGAGAAGCCAAACGGGTAAGTTAAATAGGGCGATTCGGTTAAACAGCTTACCCGAACAGGTAAGTTGCATACCCGAATCGGGTCCAAATATACCCGAACGGGTATGATGCCCAAAATGACAAAAATGCTTAAAAGCAACCCTAAACTGAACCCTGAACCATACCAGGGTGAACCAGTAACGCCCGTAAAGGCAAAACAGAGATGGAATAGACCCGGTTCATCCTAATCGGCCCGAGAGACTCAAAATTTACAAGTACCATCAAAGGGTTTGGATAAGGGGAAGTCCATTGCAGGTTTGTGCTTTCCTTTTCATGACCTTACCGCAGGTCTTGAACTGATGGTCATATATTTAAATGTTTATGCTATTCCTATTATGAACCCATATAGAGGCCTTAAATGATATGATTCATTTGACTAATTGGGATAGCAAAGAATGATTTTATGTGTTGAATGGTATAGTGTGATCATAAATGCATCATTTATGCATCATGTAATGAAACATCCATACCTTTGAGCATGCAAAGATTATCATGACATGACAAAGAAGTTATATGGTTGAAAAGAGGAAGGAAAAGAGATGTTATAGAAAATGAAACATACTGGGTCATAGAGTTAATGGATTCCTTCAAGGAATCACACAGTTAAATGGCCTCCTACGGGAGATGAGGTTCTTACAACCCTATAGTTATATTGATAAATGGCCTCCTTCGGGAGATGAGTACCGGTACCTATAGGGACCCAGTATGGAAAGGAAATGTGCACAAAATTTATAATGAGATAAAAGTTTAAAGAAATAGAGGGAGAGTACATAGCATGGTTGCATTCTCATAGCATACATTGCTATCCACTTATGATGATGTTTTGTATGATAATGTATTGAGAATGGCAAATTATGATTACGATGTATTGAATTATGTATATGTTTAATAACTTAAGAATAATGCCAATATGCCATTGATATATTATTCTTCCTTGGATTACTATTATATGATTTAATTGATGTTATTTATTCATTTTATAGCACCACTTAGTTTTATACTCAGCGTTTATCAATTGATGAACGCAGGACCTAGTTTGGTCGGGAAGTGACAAGAGTAGCTGATCTATAGTTGGCTAAGGTCGGGTCTTTTGTAAAGCCTTATCCTAGATGCAGGCTAGACTCATCCAATATACTCCTTTGTGTATATGTAAATATGTAACTTGTTTAAGTTAACCTTAGTGGTAGTAGTAATTTGTAATATTTTTGTGTATGGTATCATATTGGTATTATGCTGATATACTTAAGACACGTAGAACATGTATGTTTGATGATCCAATAAGAATGTATATTGTGATATATCAGAGCAAGCATTCTATTTGCTAGAATTTATTACATATGACTGAAATGATGGATGAAGGTATAAAAAATAAATAGGGGGTAAAGATAGATCCCTTGTAGAACAATTAATGAATTCGTTGTTTATGGAGTTTATTAACTATTTTACGGGAGCATGTTGCACCGGGTCCGGGTGTGATAGATACTCGAGCTGAAAAACCTACCTCTCGAACAAGAGCCAAATTAAAAGCAAAATAAAAAGGAAAAGAATAAAACCTTATGATCCTCAAATCAAAGCAAGTTTAAAAGTAAAAAATTGACTTACTTACACTTCATGTCTAAATAAAAGATGAGGAGTTGTATTGTGTTCAATAATGCAATTATGTGAATGATTGAGCTTGATTATCTAAGTTAAACACTTTTAGTTTTTCAAATACCTAATGATTTGCTAATTTTATGATAAAGTTACATAAAGAGGAGTGATTACTAGTTAAGGATATCCAACTAACCAATGCAAATTTCCATATCATGAGTATATCATAATTTCTTTGTTTTGTATGTTTTGTTTGTTTTATTTTTGCTTGAGGACAAGCAAAGATTTAAGTGTGGGGATGTTGATGTATGTTAATTTGCATGATTGTTTAGTTGCATTTAGTTATGTTTAAGCAGTGTTTGGTGTTTAGATTGTCATGTGTTTGCTTTGATTTAGTTGAATTTGATTAGTTTGTTGAGTGTGTAGCATTAGGGAAGCAACAAAGAAGAAATGAAGCATTTTAGAACTTAAAGGAGCAAGTCACGATCGTGACATCCAAAGTCATGATTGTGATAAAAGCTAGATCCAAAGAGGACACCTTCAAGCAAAGTCACGATCATGACATTCAAAGTCACGATCATGGTAGAAGCTATTCCAAGAGGAAGAGGAGCCAAAGTCAAGTCACAATCGTGATATTCAAAGTCACGATCATGATAAAAGGTTGTGAGCTCAAGCACTATCAAGCAAGTAAGTAATGATCATTACTTGCAAAGTCACGATCATGACTTCTCAATTATGAGTTATTTAATGCATAAAATCTGCAGAAGATTGAGTGGGAAAATGGGATCCATGGGGGAACAAAAATAAAAAGCTTTAAAGAAGACCTCATGAGCAATGAAATCAACAAGATGGGCAAAGAAAGAAACAAATTGAAGTTAAAGCTGGAGGACCCCCACTCAAAGCATAAAAGGAGGATGGCATCTAGGGTTGAGAGACACACACCATCTACAGACGTAAAAGTCCATTCCTTATGGTAAAGTTTATACAGTGTTCTTCTTTGTTCTTCATTTTCTCTATATTTTCCTTTAGCTATAAGTGGCTAAGTAGTTTAAGTAGGGTTTGATTTCTGAAATCCCTTGTTGGGATAATATTGTACTTGTCTAAATATTACTAAGAATGTTTAATTTTAAAGATTGGCTCTAGAAACAAAATCTCTACTTTGCAATTACAATGAGAGTTGGATTGTAGAATGCTTGTTCATTGAGAGATGTTCAATTCTAAAGGTTAGTTTTCTAAACGATTTCTTATGCTCTGTAATTGTAATGAGAGTTGGATTATGGAATGCTTATTCATTCTGGTTAGGTAGATGTGTATGAGAGATCTACATGTTCTTAATTCCTATATGATTGATTATTAGCTTCCCTAATTAGAGGACCACGATAGTGACTAAGTGAATCCAAGATTAGTAAGAAGTTTAGTTGGTTTGGCCTCAAGAGAAGGCTATCAATGCTGTAGGATATCTTGGGTAGTAATAAGCATATGACTGTTATCCTGACTTGGAGATGAATATCTCAAATCCTATATTTCTTACCATTGTTTCCTTCATATCAGTAGTGCAAGTATCCTTAATACTTGAGATAACAAGGTCATCTTGACTGTGGATCACTATTATTTGACTCCTCTATTTTTCTTCCTAAGGAGGCATTCATAGCTTGGAGCTTGGATATAATGTGAAGTAGTTGAAGGTATTTGTTTATTAATAAAGGATTCACCACCCCAGATTAATAGTAGGGGTTTTATCTCATTGATTCATGTAATACTCTTTATTCAAGGATCTTTAGCTAGAGTGGAAAATTTATTAATGAATGAGTTTCATAAATGCATTATGAGAAGAAAGATTATGATTACATGAAACATCAAATTTAGGACATGATCTAACACAATTGATCATGTATTGAGTTGACATTAATCCATACTCAAACCTCAATGAAATAGTGGTTAGTGAAAGTACTTTATTGCATGGAATCTGATATGGAAGGGTTTTAGTCAAACTGATGACCTCTTGATATTAGGGTAATCATGATGTATAACTAGACACTGCTCTTTAAGATATTATTAATTAGACATTAATAAATGTTGTCAACATGTCAAGAACCTTAAGGGTCCAACACTAACAGTTAAGAGGAGTGGTAATGATGAATGAATGTTGATAGGATAATATTTTATGGTTACAAGATAGCCTATATATTTCATGTTTATTTGATAGATCATGAAAACAGCTTCGATTTCATTCAAATATCATATGAATTTGATAAGTAAAACTCAAGATACATGTGTTTTAAGATGGCATGTGCTATGCACATGCCATATATGAGCTTAGACGTGATTTTATCAATATATGAGTGTCACATGACTTATTCATGTGTTCTAAGTCAGAAGGAAAGGACATAAAATTATCATGTTCTTTAAGAGGGATTTTAAGTCATGCACATGCAAGTCACATGCCTGAAGCATATGACATGCACATGCATATGATTTAAGTAACCCAAAAACCTAATTAGGTTTTAATAAGTTGTGTGACATAACTTTTAAGGTTACAAAAAAAAAACAAAAAGAGATTTTTAGCTACCTTCTTTCCTCCTCCCTTCTAACTTTATTTGAAGCTCTTGGAGAAGAAGAAGAAATCAATTTTTATCTGGATCAAAATAGAAAGCCAAATCCCACAATCATCCATCATCCTCTTTTCTTTCATTTTTGTTTTTACTAGTCCCTAAAACAAAAACTACTAATTAGATTACTAACCATTCCTTCTTACTTGTGTGAATAGTTTGGAGATCCTTTGGTTTGGGGATTGAAAAGTTTGCTATAACTTTTCAGATAAATAAGAATGAAGGAGATTGGCTGAAAGTAAGTTCACCAACTCTCTTATCATGAACTCTTCTCTTATGCGTGTTCTATGTGTATGATTACCTAGATCCACTTAATTAACATGTTTTAAAAGTTTTAAAACTCACCTTCCACTGCTAAACATATTTTAACACACCAACAACACATACCTGCCTTGAATGTTTAAATCACATAAAAGAAAAAAAACCCCAAAAGGAATATTAAATCTAAGGCCTTCCATTTTTAAGAATAAGGGTGGAGAGCTTCATTCCATTCAGGTTATTATGCATACCTAAGCCTATTTGACATGGAGTATATCAAAGTTCTTAAAAATGGATTGCATTTAAATGGATACTCAAGGTAATAGATTTCATAAACCAGTTTGGGGAATATGACTATGAGATAACATGAACATTAATAGTTGATGACCTAATGATTTAATAGCATATATTGAAATAGTTTATTAGAGTTATCTAACTATTGATATTTTCTAGTTTGTTGGGTATACCTAAGATTAGAATTTCTTAATCATTGGATATTGACTCACTAAGGAAAGCAAAGCGCCACTTTCTTGGATTGATAGTTGAGCGCTATTGATTTGGAATAAAATAGTGGAAGATTAAGCAAAATTAAAGACCTTATTATTCTTTTAAAATCACATCATATTTTAAATTGATACACTACTTTTTCTTTTCTTCAAATTTTTAATGGCCTAAAAATTTGACCTACACAGTATTCTAGAACATAAATTGAATGGATCTAACCACATTGATTTTATTCATTAAATTAAAATAATTTGAAAAGATTATTCATGCCAACCTATTGCCAGCTCCATTAATGTTATAATATAAGCATATGAAAAGTTTAAAAGGAGGTTGAGATAGCCTATAGCATTATGTATGTGTTATGGAGAATGATCTTTAAAAGGAGTATGAGACAATGAGTGCTCTCACCATGGATACCTATCTCAAGATGATTTTTCAAGAAGAAGCAAGAAAATAAAGATATTATCTCTAAAAAGCACGATTTAGGTGTAAAATGGTTAAGGGTGCATCTATTATCTTACATGACTCTAAGATGCATAGGTACATTAAGCGATTAGAGGGTCTGGGATTTACCTTTCAAGTAGAGCTAGTTTTTGACCTTATTTTGTAATCATTGCTTGATAGTTATAGGTATTATGTCCTTGACTATCATATGAATAAGGGATAAACTACTATCCTTGAGATAAAGGATAAACTACTATCCTTGAACTTATTAATTTATTTTAAGTATACTCAGAATGCCATCAAGAAGAGTTCCAAGATGACAATGGTATTAAGTTCTTCAAAGAAGAAGGAAAAAGCTTAGAAAAGAGCAAGAAGCTAATGCTCAATCCCAAAGGTGGTGTGGCTAAGAAAAAGGCTGTAAAAAATGTCTAAAAAGGCACTTACTTCTATTATGGTAAGGATGGCCACTAGAAAAGGAACTTCAAAGAGTATCTAAAGTTGCTTAAGAATGATCATCCTCCATTTCAAGTATGTATGTAATTAAGATTAATTCTAATATTGTTTCTAATAACAAATGTTGGGCATTAAATATAAGTTATGCATCTCACATCTATTATGATTTGCAGGGTTTAAATAACATCAGGAAGCTAAATCAGAATGATGTAGACATTTAGGTTGCTTATGGAGCAAGAGTTATTGCATTACAAATAAGAACTTATGTTTTGCATTTAACTTCTCATTTAAATTTAACCTTCCATGGATGCTTTGGACATATGGAGCATGTTACATTTTTGCTTATGGAAAGCAAAGCATATAGCATTCATTTTCTAATGTGCAGAGCACATAGTGCTACATGCTCCACACATTCAGTTGAAATGCATAAGGTGTATGGTTTTTTCATATGAATATCTAGCATGCTTCATATATCACCATGATATTTTGGTATGAAAGAGAGCCATCGAGCATGGGCCGCACATCTTAAGGTGAGAATATGTAAGGCATGCAAAACTTCTAAATTTTAATATGTTGAGCACATCCTCCTATATATTGTTGAGCACATCCTCCTACATGTTGTACATATAACATGAATCTACACTACATGATATGCATGTAGCATTATATGTTACATCCATCACTCAAAACTTTCCAGAATCCCATATTGATAATTGAATTCTGGCAACTTCTCACCCTTACCTATAAATATAGCTCATATATTTATTAGAAAGAGGTGTTGCATCTTGTCAATTATGGCCAAACTCTATCAAAATCATTTCTCACTTAATTAAACACATAATTGAGTTCTCAATTAAGATTTAGGGACTAATTAATCTCACTTAAATACTTAATCATATTTTGGAATCAAGATTAAGGCTTAACCAACCTTGGTAAGTATGGAAATTCTTCTTCCTTCTTCCTCTCTCTTCATTTCCTAATGGGTTTTTATGGATTTGCTTTGATTTGTGTTGTTTAGCTTAATTAATAAATGTGATAGTAGCATTCTTAGCTTTCTTATAGCTAGAATGATCTAACAATCGAACATTTGATTGTTTTGACATTTTAATTTGTATTTTTACTTGAAACTCATTTTTCTTTTATTTTGCTTGCTATGTGTAGCACATATTACTGTATATATGGTGCACATCACATGTTATATTGCACATATAGCCTCTTTTTTTAGTACATGTTGCACTAGCTATATACTACATACATAGCATCCAAATTTTCATAAATTCATGATTTTTCATTCATTTTTGCTTATATTTCAATTATAATCAAAAATTTTGGTAGTATTTATGATTTTATAGTAATCTAAATGATCTAAATTTATCATATATCATTCAAATTTGGTAAATTTTAGCTTTAAAATTGATTTCCAAGTTAAAATGCCACTTTTTAATTTGATTTAAATTATGTTTGATATGATTGAGTTCAAATTGGATGTTGAATTATTTCCAATTGATTTTCCATGATATTGAAATCTTCTAATTTTATATTCTCCTGATCATTTTATTAATTTTCATATAAAACTCAATTAACTTTGCTTTAATCTTTAATTAAATTTCATTTAATTATTATATTTATCACTTGACATGCCTTAGACCGAATGTAAATGTCGATTCATTATCAAGTGATGCTTGATGATCTTAAGATCTTTTAATTCATGTTGATGATTGGTTTTTGCCTAAAAAGTGATTTTTAAATCATTCTTTTAATTTAATTTTCACTTAATTTTTCAAATTATTTGCTATTTAATTTGTTTTTCAAGCTATTTGGATGATTAAGTATGAATCAAGAGGTAAATCAATCCTAAATGATTTACTAATATAATTTAAGAAGCTCTTGGTCATTTTTATGATATTTTTCATGACCTGACTCATGTTTTTTTTTTATGAATATTGTTGACATATTTAATGGACCTTGATATGTGATTCATGCTTGGTAATAGTATCAAATTGGTTAAGCATATCCCATATCTTCTTTATTGCCTAACATTGATTGTTTATTTGTATTTTTCATTTTGTACTTTTTTGCTCATACTGCGCGAGATTTTTTTTCCTCAAGTAGAGGAGATGTTGCTTAACAACTCATTTTTATAGCGTAGAAGATCTTATGCAATAGAATAAGCATCTATTTTATTCCCCTTAACATGTATGCTTAGCTTTATTTTACATGTATTCCCCCTATCTTTTATTTCCCTTTCTACATGCCATTATTTCTTTCTATTTTTGCTATTAAGATTGCTTTTATTATGCTATCATGTTATATTTATCATGATTGTTGTCATGCTATATTGTATGCTTTATTTATTCCTATGAATGTTCATATGTCTGCCTAGGTCAATTAACTGGTTAAGATAGTAAAATTGAACTTGAAACTCTAAAAGAATAAATCTTTATCATTCAAACCCATCTCTAAAGGGTTTAACTTAGCACTCATGCTATGGGTTGGTTGAATCAAATTTTAGAATCATTCAGTGGCAACTCCATCTTATGATGTTATGCAAGTTCATATCATTCTTCAAGGGAGCCTCTTGAGAAGATTACACTTTTACCCCAAGTAGGCCCCTGATGCCACCTATGGTAAGCCTCACTTTAGGTCATGGAGAAAGCCTCATCCACAGTGGTGACTCCATTGGAAAATTATGGTGAAAGAGTGGTGGCATTGAAATTTTAGAGTTTCATATAATTATTCCCATCTTAATCTCGTTAATTATTTTACATAACACAAACACCATCTGTATTTGCATACTACCTTTGTCCTTGCTCAACTAGTGATTATAGGTGAATGAGTACCTTGGACTATATTCAACTCCTCGAGAAAGCAATTCTACCTTCACCACTTGCTACCTAGTACTACAAATCATCAATGATTCCTTGACTGGATAGATACAAGGTATCATCTTATATTGATGATTCCATTTAGTTAGATAGGTTATAGACATTGTGATACGAGACCTTAGCTTGTTTTATTAAGCTAAAGCTCATGTAGCTAGCCACAATAACATTCCTAAACTAGGATCCCTTATTCACATACTATATGGATCTATGCATAATCACATCAATAGATTTGCCTAAATCTCACCTACTTTCCTACCTCATATTGCTCTACTAAGAGTTGGAATTCTATCATAATTCTGTATTAGTTACATAACTTTAATCAACATTTTATTAGCACAACAATATGATCTTTCTAAAATATTGTTAAATTTTCATCATAATTCCTCATATGATCAAGAAGCAATCAACCTTTACTTGCCTCACATGCTAAGAGTATCATACCTTAACTTTCTAGTGTAACTCTTGAATAGTATCCTACCAAAGATTTTGTACCGATCAAACTTCATGGAACTATAAGGGTGTCTGGGAGCATTATTGTGTGCTATATATTCATTAACCTTTTCATGTTTTGTGTTAAACATGCATACATGCATACATGCATACATGCATACTTGTGTAAATTTTACTAACAGCTTTCTTTTGTAATTATAACATAAAATGTTTTCTAGCATAGGCCATGCATACATTTTATGTATCATTTCATATGCATTAGAAAATAAAATGCATACACATGCATTCATGCTAACTCTCTTTAATATATGTAGGCAATGACAAACCCATATTCTGTTATATATCCTTTTAAGAAAGCTCACCCAGCCTTGGATAAGACTTCACTTGCTACTATGTTATACCTCATCAATCAGTGTAAGGAGAGGTTACTTTTTCTCAACCTTAAAACCCAACTCCAAAAGAAGATTAAGGAGGCTTTTAGCCTTGGAGACTTCATCACCTCGCTAGCGCTCATGAAGGATAAAGGGAAAGTGATAAACCTATATGATGTGAAGATCAATGATGATACATCACTCTATATGCATGACATACACAAATATAAGACCTGTACATTAGAACAGTAGATAGAATAACTATAATCTATCATGAAGACTAAGGTATAGGTTCATACCTTAACTTTGATGAGTTCTATATTAAAGCCATTAAAGGTTTACCTGCTAAGTTCAAGGTTTTATATGTTCCAAAGTATAATAGGGATGGGGATCCAAAAAAACAGCTCAAGGCATACACTATGATGATGAGCACCATTGACTTATCAGATGAGCAAATAATTCAACTCTTCTTCATCTCATTAGAGGGACTAGTGTTGGTCTAGTATCATAGCCTGAACAAGGCTATCACATCTGAGTGGAAGCCTCTTTAAATTGGTTTTTGCAAGTAGTATAAGCTCAAATCCTGATTTGATGTTACTCTACTAGATCTTAAGATAGTGAAGTAGAAACACAATGAGTCTTTCATGGACTACTTCAGAACATGGATGGATACAGCTATGCTAGTTTAAGAAAACAATCTAAGTTAAACATGATCAATAAGATTATCATGGGGTTACTACCATCATATTAAGATAAGTTGAAGTATCATCCTTTCCATACCTTCAAGGATATTTACTTAATCAACCAATAAATTGAGCATATCAAGGGGTTAAAGAAGAAAGAGCCTCTCTTCATTAAACCCAAAACCATCATATACATCCAAACACCATACAAAAATCCCCATACATAAATGCCCTGCAATTGCTATAAGGAAAGAGGAATGCAATTCATATTTGAATTCATTGATATATAGCATATCATTATCATTCTATTATATACAGAGTTATAATATGGTTGATCCATGAAAATGATATCAGGTATAAAGAGCTAATCATAGAGAGTTATTATAATGATAATCTATTATTGATTGTATAATTTTATTGGCTACCATATTTATTATGATAAATTATTATGTTTATTTGTTAAATTATTTCATTCATTATTTACATTTATCATAAAAAGATAATTGTCGCACCCTAATTTTGGACCGGCTTCGACTCGGGTCATTTCCGAGTTGATTCTAGGCCAGTTAGGGTTCTTTCGGGCCGTCCTGGGTCTCTTCAGACCGGGCTAAGCCCGTTTAGGGTTTCTTTTAGCATTCTCAGAATGATGTGCGATCACATATGTTGCTTTACACGCTGCATATGATCATGTGCGATCGCATATGTTGTATTACACAACATACGCGATAACGTATGTTCCCGAGGGCAGACCTAATTAAACCCTAATCTGCCATTTGGCTTAAGGACCAAAATTTTTAGCGAAACCCTAGACTTCCTAGGCAGCCGTCAGTAACTCAAACATGATTTGGGCATTCCAAAACACAATTATAACTAATCTAAGGCATTAGGATTAATCAAACGCACTAAAATCAACTAGAATTAGGCGTTTTAATCACCTAAACTTGGATTTGGATCGGATTGGATTACTTTTCTCTTCCCTAACGCTTTGGAGAAACTACAAGAGGTAAATCAATCCCCTTTTGTTGACTTTTGTATTGTTTAACTGTCATAACATGCTTCTAATCGTTATTTGATGCTATTTGTGATTTATGCATGAAATTGATTGAAAACCGATTTGTTTTTAGTGATTTCTGTCTTGTTTTAACATGTTTTGATTGTTTTAAATTCACATTGGTTTTCATGCACTCAATCATATGCGTTCGCATATGATCATGTCAATATCATATGCGTTC
>CANYBF010257850.1:0-11620 GCA_948192965.1 Dalechampia spathulata | reverse complement strand
TTTTGGGTGGGTTGTATTTGCCCACATTTCCTTTTCTGCTTCTTTACTGCTTTCATTTACTGCTTTCTTTATGCTTTCCTTATGCTTTCATTACTTGTGTATATCTCTTGTATGCCCTATGCCATGAAAAGTATGCTAATTAAACTTAAACCTAAATGCGTGCTAGGAGCTTTCATTAACTTAAACAAATGAGCATATTAAGATGGAATACAAATAGATTTGAAAATCCCGAACCCATACTCTGAAGAAACGAAGGTTATTTTCAACTCTGGAAAACCTAAGTTTTATTTCCTAGTTTTCAAAGTTAATTCAATTGGATTAATAGAAACAAACTAGGTGGCGACTCCACAATCCACTCTGTTTTTTTCAAAAGGTAAAACTTGAAAAGCTGGAAAATGGAACCAAAGCTCACACCATACGTAAAACAATGAACAAAGTCAATTTTCACAAGAATTATGCATGGATAATCATTAAAATCACATAATAACAATAAAAAGCAATTGATTTACCAACCTCTCGTAGATTCTCCTTCGATCCGAGTGTAGGCAAAAGAAGTTAGTCCAAATCCAAGCGTTAGGGAATAAAATCAGCTAAGTCTAAGTGATTTTGTGTGTTATTTTAATCCTAATCACTTAGATTAATCAAAATTAGGTTGAGTAAAGACTAATCACATTTTTAGCCATCAGAAACCCTAATCCCGCAGCTCTCAAATTACCAACCCCTCTCAGAATGGAGTTCTGAAGCTTTTAAAAAAACTGTCCCGGAGACATACGCGATCGCATATCTTATCATATATGAAACCCTAAAACATATGCGATCGTGTATCCTAACATATGCGGCGTGTTCCAGAGACATACACGATCGCGTATCCTAACATATGCGGCGTGTCACAAACATACGCGATCGCGTATGTTTGTACATATGCAGTGGGTGACACCCAAAATGGGCCAGAATTGGCCCAGAACAGCCCGGAATGGTCCGAAACAACTCAGAGTGGCCCAAGACCAACACGAAATGGCCCAGAATCATCCCAAACTCGATCTGAGTCAAGCCGGTCCAAAATTAGGGTGCGATAGTGGGATTGAGACTCGTCTCCCATCTGACTTATAGGTTTCCTAAAACTTGTGATAGAGATAGAGGATGAGACAGATGACATTGTTGATCTAATTATAATCAAGATTAAATGTTTGGATTACTTTTTTCATATAATATTTTATTTAATTTATACATTATTAGATTTATTTATATGATGATATTGTTTCCATTATGATACATAATCACTTTATTTCTCAAAAATGTTGTTTTGTTGTTATATCTCTATTTATTCCACAAGTAAGGGATTTGGTCTTATTTTTCATAGTATTCATAATATATTCTTACTTTATTTTTGTTTATTATGCACCACTGAGGCCATACTCAGCGTTCATTTTGTTAAATGCAGATCAAAGAAGAGTTAAAAGCTAGACCTAGTCGAGATTTGCATCTGGCAAGTCGAGGCTGTTAAAGGGAATCTCTTAGGTATCTATCATGTCATGTATATTTATATTAAGTACGATATAAGTATACTACTAAGTTAATACCCAAAGACATTGAATTCTTTTTATATAACTATTTAGTGTTTTGGTTTTATATATATGCTGTTATTTAAGTTGATAAAAAATAGTATGACCAGATTTTAAATACGTCATCACTTATAGAGCATTTTATTTTATGAAACTTTTATTGAATTTTATGAAACTTCTTTTCGAAAGCTTTTATTTTAATGACAATAAAATTTTTAAATTCCCTCATTTCCACGATCAAAAATATGAATAAAATTTTTATACCACTGCATTTGATTAACGATTTCAAAATTAATTTTTAATACTTTTAACTTATATAAGAGGTTGAAAATCAATTTTTAACATCCTTTATGATATGTTTAATGGATTTCAATGTCGAAGTGGAATCTGTTAAGCATATTACGGGAGCATGTCATGCCTTATAAGAGGAGTAAGGTATGATAAAATGCATTGGCAAGTAAGGTAGAAAAATTGGTGAATGAGAGACTAGATACAATTGAGTGTGAAAGGTCTTTGAAAGCTCTAAAAGAACCATTAACTAAAAGAGACATCTTGAAGCTAAGAAAAGAAAAAATGATTCATTTTATTGCAGATCTTTTAATTAAGACAACAAATATGGATAACACTAATTTGGCCGAAGACTTAGAAAGTCCTTAGGACTGGTAGATCAAGTGTCATTATACATAAATGATAGAACATTCATTGAACTTCTATCTACAAAGAAAGTCAATCCTAATTATCCCATCAAACCAAAGAAGAGTTCATGACTAGGGATAACTCTGTTAGGCTTGTAATTAGTCCAACGGCATTTCTTAACCTTGATTATGAAAAACATGCATCAGAAAAAATTGATAAATGGATCAAATTGATTAGATTCATAATTAAGTCAAGCTTGCACACCCCTACAAACATATATGATTTGTGTAAAGCCACAATGGTTGATAATGCTAAAAAATATTAGGAATCATTGATAACTCACACTTCTATCAAAGATGAAATTGAGAAAGAAGTAATAACTGATGGTGTATTAACTATAATTGTAGATGTCTTAAAAATAAACTTTTATGGTTTTTCCTTGTCAATAAAGTCATTAAAAAAGGAATAATCATTAATGACTTTAATGAAACTACAAATATGTGATATGTGGTATTTTAATAATTTTGCTTGTGAATTTCAAAAGTATTACCACAATCTTGACTTAGCTTCTCAAAATTACATGTTAAAAATTTTCTTTGCATGACTGCTTGAACCCTAACCAAAAGTAGCAAAAATAGCTTTTCAATTACTCATAAATAAAGATAATGTCATAGCTAATCTAGGTGGATGAATTCTAGTAGTTAGATATGTCATGAGAAATGCTTATACTGAACTCCAAGTAAGGCAAAATGCTTAGCATCTTCCTTATTTGAATAAGATTTATTTTCTTAGGTTAAGTATATGCTTAGTAGATATGGTTATTCTTTAGGATCAGCACAAAGACCTAGAACAAGATATTCTTCTAAGAAAAAATTCAAAGGTTACAAGAAAAGAAGAATATTGAGAAAATATAAAGAGGTTAGAAAAAGCTCTAGTAAACCTTCTAGGTTTATCATGTCACACCCAGCCCATAATTGGGGTAACATGCTCCCGTAGCATGAGTATCGATCCTCCCCAAGGAAAACCGCTACTCACACTACAAGGGATGCATCGTCACTATGATCTAGTAAAGTTTGTATGGGTACACGTCTCTGTATTAAATGGTGAAAGAAAGTAACAACGTGGCGTTCATACATTATACATGTCATACCCTGGATATACAACCATTCATTCATGCAATTCGTATTGGTAAGCAACTCAATTATACTATATACATACGATACAAGTCATACAACAGGGTTTGTGTTATTTACATAACAGGTACACCACACAATATAGAGTTGACTACTGCCACTATGATTAACAGAACCACTCTAACAAAAATGAATTGGAGTATGCCCCTAAGGTCCCATACCACTTCGAGAATAGCCTTCTCTGCTGATGACCTCTATCACTTCTCAGACCGCTCACCAAAAGGCTCAGTACCTACGATCATCAAATGATAAACACTGAGTATAAAAGCTCAATGGTGCTAGGTAAACATAAGCAAGCACATAGGTATCGCTCATAACTCAATAAACCATAACAAACGTCATATATCAAGCATTCCAATCAATCAATAACATCATACAGACCATCATAACATACATTTCTAATACATGCACTGCGAATGCAGTTATGCCTTGCATTCTTCCTCCTCCTCATCTTACTCATCCACTCTTGTTTTCCTATAATTGTGCACATTCCTTTTGCACATACTGGGTCCCTATAGGTACCGGTACTCATCTCCTGAAGGAGGGCATATAAGCATGTGGTGCTTTGCACCCATTTCCTACTGTAGGTCTCAAGAATCATCTCCCTTTAGGAGGTCATTCATCTAAATGATTCCTTAAAGGAATCCCATCATCATTATTTGACCCAGTATGCCTAGAGCTGAGCTCTACCCTCATATCTCACTTTCTTTTCCCTCTTTTCCTTCGTTCCTTCATCACCATGCATGCCATGAACGTATACACACGTGTGATACATGACATATACTCATTCCATCATAAATAAGCAATAGAAAGTATCAAACATTAGCACATCAACATGAACATCATTTCTAGACCTTACTCAGGTCTTAAGAAAAGGAAACAACCCAACCAAGCCCAATAACACACTAGCACAGACCACACATCTAGCACAAACCTATAGCTGTAAGACTTCTAACGTAGTCCCGTAATCCCATTACAACCATCCGATATCGTCAACTTCAAGCTCTAGCACTCTTCCCATACTTAGGAACTCTAACTCTAATATTTGGGAGGGTTTAAGAAAGAAGAAGGTGGTATAAAACTAAGGAAAGTCTTAATACTTATCTCTTAACCAGTCAAACTTAAGTCATGTATGGCCGTACGATATTCAGTACGCCTATACGTACGAGGTACGGTACACCTGTACCCCATTTGGTACGCCCATACATCCACAATCCACCTAACAACCCAATTTCCTACGAGCACGTGTACAGCCGGACACCCTTTTGGTACGCCTGTACGGTCTCCAGGAGCCTAACTCCCCTCAACTCTCATGTTTGGTACGCCCGTTAAGGAAGCAACATCACGTTTCAATCATCAAACACATAGACACATAAATACACATACACATACATCTAATCATTCATACACATATGCATACATGTACATACACATACATTATGACCAAACTACCAGGGTCTCACATGTGGGTGTAACATATCAAGAGAAGGATCAACCTTAAGGATAAACAAAGGATAAAAGCTTTTAAGAGAAAACATAGAAGAGAACCTAAGTGTCTTAAAGGAAAATATTTAAGCAATTATTCTTGTTATTGGATATATCGTAGAAAAAATCATAAAGCTGATACCTACCCATATAAAAACAAAAGGAAATAAAATCTTTAAAGAATTTTCTTTGAGGATGAGAGTCTACCTTATGAACCAATAGATGAGGAAGACTTATCTGATGTAGACTTTAAAATAGATTTGATCTATGAAGTAGGTTCTAAATATGAAACTAACAATGATGAATCTGATTTATGGATAGTACAGATATTCATGATGACCTTAATAGAAGCTATCATAGATGAAGAGCTAATTCCATTGGAAAATGCTCTAGAACATGAAGAATCCTTTTAGTACAGAGTTGTTTAGAATGGAAACTACCTAAGGTAGACATCAATACTATCTATAGTAGGTATAGATTTAACTTTAAATCAATTATAGAAGTCTGCTATGGTGAGTCTACAGCTCAGGTTTCTAGCATGAAGTTAGAAACATTGGATATTCCCCTTATTAATCTCAATAAGATCAAAGAGATTACCAATAAAGCAAAAAGAGAATATAAGTACATTCATGTTGGACTAGCCTAAGTAGGGTTAGTTCCTTCGTTTAATCTCATAATGGATAGTTCAATAATAGCAACTATATTAGATAAGAGATGGATAAAATTCAAAGATCAGATGATATCAAGAGTACAAACCAATCTTGTGAATGGTTTTATCTAGTTTCAAAGCTATCCCAACTATCTCATGGCTTTAAGCGATAGAACTTTAGGAAACCCTATGACGTTAAGAATATAGTCAAACAAGATGAATAGAATGAGTTCTCAAGCTAAATATTTATCATTTCACACTAAGATTATCTTCTAAAAGAGACATTAATTAGAAAACCTAGACAACGTCCAGAAGAAACTCCTAGAATATAAAAAGAGGATGATCAATCATCTAACAATAGAAAAATCATTAAATGTATGGAAATTAGTACACCTATATTTGTAGAAGATGATGACAGTCAAGAAAACATTAAGGCAATAAGATAAGAACCTATAATTCATAAGGTTCTTAGGGAAATACATAAGATTTCTTAATAATGATTCATTCTTTCAAGGAAGTTTAGAAACTGGTATCTCCAATTCCAGTGGCATCCTAGAAAGTCTTTAGCTTTGAGGAAAGGAATCTTAGCACATACAATGAGGTAACATTCAAATTTTGAGGTTATTATAATTACTCTTTATATGCATTGATTAATATAGAAGCAATAATCAGTAGTGTTAGGCCTAATACATTACCTAATGAATATTTGCATCAATTAGTAGAACCTATAGTACTAAGAATAATAGGTGGAGAGATAAACATGGTTACCCGTTTGTGAACACTCTATTTTCACCCCTTGCAAAGCTGGCTGGGTTACCTACTTTGGGCATGCATTGTGACTTGTTTCAGTATCAGAATGGCTTGATACAAGTTCCCATTCTCAAGAGTAAGTTGCATATATGAATTTTGCATATTTATTTACCATTTGGCTCACTGTTTGCCACTTATTTGGCTCATGTAAAACAGCTTCCAGTCAACGATTTCCAGCACAGCCTGCATAGGCTGGCTGGGTTGCCTACTTTGGGCATGTATTGTAACTTGTTCCGGTATTGAAATGGCTTGATACAAGTTCCCATTCTCAAGAGCAAGTTGCATACATGAATTTTGCATATTCATTTGCCATTTGGGCACACTATTTGCCCCCCGTTTGGCCCTTACAAAATAGCTGCCAATCACAGATTTCCAACACAGCCTGCATAGGCTAGCTAGGTTGCCTAATTTGGGCACGTATTGTGACTTGTTCCAGTATCGAAATGGCTTAATACAAGTTCCCATTCTCAAGAGTAAGTTGCATACATGACTTTTTCATATTTATTTGCCATTTGGGAACATTGTTTGCCCCTTGTTTTGCTCGTCCAAAATGGCTGCCAATCAGAGATTTCCAGCATAGCCTGTATAGGCTAGCTGGGTTACCTACTTTGGGCACATATTATGACTTGTTCCGGTATCAAAATGGCTTGATACAAGTTCCAATTCTCAAGAGCAAGTTGCATACATGAATTTTGCATATTCATTTGCTATTTGGGCACACTGTTTGCCCCCCGTTTGGCTCGTGCAAAATGGCAGCCACTCGCAGATTTCCAACATAGCCTACACAGGCTGACTGGGTTGCCTACTTTGGGCACGTATTGTGACTTGTTCTGGTATTGGAATGGCTTGATACCAGTTCCCATTCCTAAGAGCAAGTTTCATAGATGAATTTTTATATTCATTTGCCATTTGGACATATAGTTTGCCCCTCGTTTGGCTTGTGCAAAATGGTTATCCACCATGGTTTTTATCACATTGGTGAAGAAAAGGGACTTTATCCTACATTGCCAACATTAAGGTTGCACACCTCCTAAGGCTACTTTAAATACAAAGGTAAGCCTTCTTCTTCAAAACATACAAGATATATCATAAAAATGATACTAAAAATATCATATAAATGGTATACATTTTAATTCTAAGACATTAAGCTCTAAGGATTAAAATAACTTAAGTAAAATTTTAATTAGATTTAGCGACTAATTAAATTTTTCTAAAATCCTAAGCTTTTAGGAATTTGGGGGAGCGATTTCTAGCCTTGGTAAGTCATTTCTTCCTTCGACTTTTTAAGATTAATTTAACTTTACTACCATGTTTAGCTTATTATCTTAGTTTAGCTTTACTACCATGTTTAGCTTATTATTTTATTTAGCTTTACTGCCATGGTTAGCTTATTGTTTTATTTAGCTTTACTGTCATGTTTAGCTTTTTACTATACCATGTCATCATGCCATGTTACGTGTCATACGCCATTATGCCATGTCATCATACCATGTCATATGCTAATATGCCACATCACATGTCATACGCAATTTATGCCATGTCAACATGCTACATCATATGCTAATATGCCACATCACATGTCATACGCCATTTATGCCATGTCACCATGCCACGTCATATGCTAGTATGCCACGTCACATGTCATACGCCACTATACCATGTCATCATGCTACGTCACATATCATACGCCACATGCCATGTCATCATGTCATATGCTATTATGCCATGTCATCATGTCACATGCCATATCATCATGTCATATGCTATTATGCCATGTCACATATCATACGCCATTATGCCATGTCACATATCATATGCCATTATGCCATGTCATCATGCCACATGCCATGTCATCATATCGCATGCCACATCACCATGTCATATGTCACATCATCATGTCATATGCTATTATGTCATGTCACATGCCATATCATTATGTCATACGCTATTATGCCATGTCACATGTCATATGCCACTATGCCATGTCATCATGCCACATGTCATATCATCATGTCGCATGCCACATCACCATGTCACATGTCACGTCATCATGTCACATATCACATGCCACATCATCATGTCATATGCTATTATGTCATGTCATCTTACATCCATCAGACTTCGACTCTTGATTTGTGCTTTTACATGGCATAGAATTAGTCGATCAAGTCCTAAATTTTGTTTGCTATTAACGATTTTGCTTGTTTATTTGCATTTTCACTCGTGCTACTCGAGGTGGAAATTTCCCGAGGAGGTTGAGACATTACTAAATGTCTCGGATTTTGTACTAATGAAGATCCTTTGTAATAGAATAGCATTATTACCCATTGTTAGGATTTAGCATTAAATCCCACGTGTATCCCCCCTATTCCTTAATCCCTTTCACCAGCCTTTTAGTATTCTTTCATTTTATGGATGGTTTTATATTTTCTCAAATATGTATGCCATACCATGTCACATGCCATGTCACATGTCACATCATACACTCCTATGTCATGCTATGCATATGCCATGTCATAAGCATTATTTGGTATGCCAATACAATCAATTATACCAATCCAACGAACAATATACGTCGTTTGCCATACTATATGCCAATATACCATGTCATTTCACATGCCATTATGCCATGATGCCATGTCATGTTACATGTCATTATACCATGCCACGCCATATGCCATACCACATACCATATTGTAAGCCACATCACATGCCATGACGAATGTCTATTCACCCATACATCACTATGCCATGTCATGCATATGCCATGTCATTTTTACTATGTCATGTCATGCATATGCCATGTCATTTTATTATGTCATCACTTCACATGTCATGCATATGCCATGTCATCCAAATGCCATATAGCCATACATGTCATTCTACATGCAACCGTGCAATGCCAAATCGTATGTCACATTATGTGCTTACATATACGCTTGTATGCTTGCTTGCTTGCTTAGGACAATTAATCCCAACTATAATGGTAAAATCGATTTTGGAAATTCATAGAAATAGATCTCCACCACCTGAACCCAATCTTTGAAGGGTTTAATTAGTACTCATGCTATGGGTTGGTTGGACCAATCTGGAACCATCCGGTGGTGACTCCTTGCGACTCTTTCCAGTTTGTATCATATCCCAAGGTAACCCCTTGGAAGACTATGCTTTTGCTCCAAGTGCAGACCTCGGTCCATGAGCCTTGCAATCCTCACAAGCCTTGCTCTAGGCAGTCGGCAGAAATTGGCGTTCATAGTGGTGACTCCACTGGGGACATCATGGTGAAAGAGTGGTGGCATCTAAGAGTTTCCATATCAATTTTCCTATCATAGTTAGATTAATTGTATGCATCACAACACCAATCCATGTCTGCACACACCACCCTAGTCCTATGTCAAAGTCGGTGATTATGGGTGAGTGAGTACCTTGGACTCCATTCAACTCCTCAGGAAAGTGAATCTACCTTTACCACTCGCTGCACTATACTGATAACCATCGATGATTCCTGACGGATAGACACGAGGTATAGTCCTATATCAATGATTCCATTTGGTTAGATAGTTATGGACAACGTGGTGGGGGACCTTAGCCTGTTCTCAAAATTGGACTAAAAGCCCATGTAATAAGCCTGGCAAAATTCCAAACTAGAACCCTTATTGCATGCTATATGGATCTTTACCCTATCATGCCAGTGGATTTGCATAGACCCAGCATGTTTCCCTCCCTCATATCACTATGCTAAGAGTCAGGATCCTTTCATGATTCCGTATGGTTGCATAACCTCATGCCTATTCCATGGGCGTACTCTTATCATAACAATATGATCATGCCCGCATTGCTCTGCTAAGAGTCAAAATCCTTTCATGATTCTGTATTGTTGCACAACCTCATGCCTATTCCATGGGCATACTCTTATCATAACAATATGATCATGCTCGTATTGCTCTGCTAAGAGTCAGAAACCTTTTCATGATTCTGTATGGTTGCACAACCTCATGCTTATTCCATGGGTGTACTCTTATCATAATAATATGATCATGCCCATATTGCTCTGCTAAGAGTCAGAATCCTTTCATGATTCTGTATGGTTGCACAACCTCATGCTTATTCCATGGGCATACTCTTATCATAACAATATGATCATGCTCGTATTGCTCTACTAAGAGTCAGAATCCTTTCATGATTCTGTATGGTTGCATAACCTCATGCCTATTCTACGGGCGTACTCTTATCATAACAATATGAACATGCCTATATTTCTTTGCTAAGAGTCAGAATCCTTTCATAATTTTATATGGTTGCATAACCTCATGCCCATTCCATTGGCATTCTCTTATCATTGTAATATGACTAGGTTGAAATGCTGTCGGGTTTTCACTGTAAATCCCTCATATCATCGAGCAACGATCACCCCCCTCTCTTGCTTGCCTTATTGAGAGAATCACGCCTTGAGTTCCTAGCGTAACTCTAGACTAGTATCCCACCTAGGACAGGAGATATTGAACTGACCAATTCTCATGGAGGTATAAGGGTGGCAAGGAGCGCTGCTATGTGCTATGTGTTCACTAACTGTTTCATGGTTTTTGTCCAACATACATACATGCATACTCATGCAATCTTCTAACAGATTTTCTTTTGCAACCATAACATTGGATGTTTCCTAGCATAGGTCATACATACATCCTACATGATGCATAACATGCATCCCATGCATACACGTGCTAATCACTTGGTTTCGCAGCCATAACATTGGATGTTTCCTAGCATAGTATCGCACCCTAATTTTGGACCGGTGTTGATTCGGATCGATCCAGAGTTAATTCTGGACCATTTAAAGTTCTTTCAGACCGTCCTGGGTCCTTTCGGACCAGGCCGGGCCCGTTTAGGGTTAATTTTGGCACCCTCGGGATGATATGTGATCGCATATGTTCCTTTTGCACGCCGCATATGATCATACGCGATCGCGTATGATTGTATGACAGAACATACGCGATCGCGTATGTCCCGAGGGCAGACCTAATTTAACCCTAATTAGGCCATTTGGTTCAGAATAAATTTTGGAGCGGAACCCTAATTTTCTAAGAGCCGTCAGCAACCCTTTAGCACTCCAAAACCTAATTCTAATCAATCGAAGGCATTAGGATTAATCAAAATGCACTAAAATCAACTAGAATTAGGCGTTTTAACACCCTAAACTTGGATTTGGACCGGATTCGGATTGGAATCATCATTCCCTAACGCTTGGAGAATCTACAAGAGGTAAATCATCTCTCTTTCATTGATTA
>CANYBF010257689.1:0-17969 GCA_948192965.1 Dalechampia spathulata | reverse complement strand
GCGTTTTCTCTTCTTCCATTAAGCCTTATCATTTGCGTTTCCATACTTGCTAGTTTGGGGGTTCAATAGGGCAGGGGTTTATTCTACCATTGGAGCTATATCTTAGGTACGTGTGGGTTTGTGGCATAATTGCCATTGGGTTTCGCATTACTCATGCAACAAATATAAAGCAAAGCATACAACAATCATGCAAAATAACCAAACATAGCAAAACAAACAACCAATAGCAAGCAACCATAAGCATCCATCCCCACACTTAGAGAACACATTATCCTCAATGTGAAGAGATGCAACATAAACACATTAAAAATAACCAAACAACTGAAATTAAAATGCAAATTTAAACACATAAAAGAATGAAAAGATTGAAATTCAATTGCCTAGGGGTGGAGGTGAGCTAGGTGGAGAAGGAGTTAAGGAGGACACATTGATGCCAGAGAGCTTAAAGAATTTCAGCATCTTCCTCCTCTAATAGCACTACTCTCTGCATATCTCAATTACAATGGCCTCCACTCTAGTGAGGTGAGCGGCATTCTCAACATTGCCCTGCTCGATCCTCAATAGCAGCGCCTCAATCGAGCTATCTACTATTGCTCTTGCTGCTAGTGGATGCTCCTCCTGCCCCTTATGGTGTTGTCATTCTGGGACGTGTGTCTGTTCTTCCACTCAAGTATCACCTTCCTCTTCCTCATCACTGGTGTCCACATCAAGGTGCCTCTATTTAATGCCATCACAGTTGAAATAAGCTTCAAATTGAGTACCTTGCTTGTCAGTCCTACATCTTGAAGATACTTGGTAGAAAAATGCTCGGATGGTAAAATTGTTAGGTCAAAAAAATCAACATCAAAGTAATCAGCTATAGCAATGATCACGTGACCTAATCCTAGCTTCCTACTCTGTGGTCTAGCCATCCTTTGGAACCCTTTCATTAAGTGAAAGGTGGTGCAGTAGACATGGTCATTGAGCATGCACCACATGCAAAGGAGCTCCTATTGAGACACTTTATTATTCTCTATTTTAGCAAACATAGAGACAACAAGGTATTTATGCAAAAGAATAAGGACATGGACCTTGATGAGAAGGTTAGGGGCATTATGAGCATTGTATGGTAATTAGCCTCCTGTGATTTTAGTCCAGAAGGCTTTAGGTAGGAAGTCTGCATGGGAAGAAGTTAATCCAGATTGGGGGAGGTCTAACACATCTTAGCCTATTGTACACTAACTTACATGTAGTATAGAACTCATGAGCGAGTTCTTTGCAAACATGGTGCTCAGCTTTGATAAAATTGCCCCAACCCAACTTGGAAGCAAATGCTTTCAAAAGGGCTAAAGCCTCCAATTGTTCAAGCAAATTCTAATCAAAGTAACGGGGAAGGATTAAAGATTTCTTACAAATTTGTTTGTACCTCCTTCCCTCCTCTTGAGAGTAGATTGGAAATGGAGTGCCATATTGTTTTGCAAAGTTAGGTTGGGAGTGTGATGATTCAGGAGCCTTGCCCTTATCTTATGGGCATCTAGCAATGTGTTTAACCCTCCTTGACATTCTGCAAATGAATCAAAAGCAATATCGATCAAACGAAAGAACAAAATTTCAAGTTTTAAGGCATGTAAGCTCAGTCATGATCGTGACTTTCATTTTTTATTTCCCCCGTTTTCATTCTTTCACTCAAAACATCAAAATCAATGAAATCAATTCAAAATTATAATCTAAGCCATCAAAAACATATAACAAGCATGCTTAAATCAACATCAACACATCACAATCAATTCCCCCCAATCTAAACCTAAAATTGCAAAATCAATCATTCAAGAACAAGAGAGAGAGAGGAAGAGACTTACTTATGATCTGATGATGATTGGGAGTGAAAATGTAGAAAAATTGAGTAATCAAGATGCAAAAATGGTAAAAGCTTGAGAGAAATTAGGTTTGGGGAGAAGGGAGAGCATTTGGGATTCTTGGGCAAGTGAGGAGTTATGTTTGGGGAGAAGGGAGAGAGTTTAACATTGAAAGTCATGATCGTCACTTACCTTAGACTCAAAATTCCTTGGCTCATCAATCACTCAACCTTCTGTCACGATCGTGACTTCCCTTATTTATAGCATTCTCTTGCATTTTTCTTTCCTTTTTTTTTCATATTGACATAACATACAAAGTTGAACTTAAAATCATTATTTGACACTATAAAATCATCAATTAAAATGTCACAATACCTTAAAAATCAAGCTCAAACACAATTAAGACTTGAAAACACAAATGAAAACATGCTGACATGCTAAGTTTAAGGTCATCAGTTGGACCTTACCTGCTTCCAGTTTCATTCCAAGGATGTTACCTCTTTAGGTTTGTGACTCAAACCTCCTACGTAGATTTTACATCTTTACTCATTCAGCTTGAATGTTTATCCTTTATCATTTCATAGCTCGAGTGCCCCAATGTCGAAGACATGTATCACTTTGAATGGACCAATCCATCTCGACTTATGCTTTCTAGGAAACAACCTCATCCTGGAATTGAATAGCAGCACATTATCACCAATTTTAAAAGACTTTACCTTGATATGCGCATCATGCTATTGCATAGTCTTCTCCTTATACAACTTGGCATTCTCATATGCTGAGTACCTTAGTTCCTCCAATTCCTACAGCTACAATAACCTTTTTTCTCCTGCTTTCTTCAAATCATAATTCAGGTACTTGATTGCCCAATATGCCTTGTGCTCCAGCTCCATAGGTAGATGACAGGCCTTTCCATAAACAATCCTATAGGGGGTTATGCCTATAGGGGTTTTGAATGCTATATGGTATGCCCACAGCGCGTCATCCAGCCTTGCTGCCCAATCTTTCCTGGAACCATTAACTGCTTTTTCCAGGATTTTCTTTAGTTCTCTATTCACTACCTCCACCTGACCGTTGGTTTAAGGGTGGTAAGCTATGGATACCTTATGGTGTACGTTATACCTCCTGAGTAGGGCTTCAAGCTTGGCATTACAGAAGTGTGCTCCTTCATCCCTGATGAGTGTTCTTGAGACTCTGAATCTAGCAAATAGTTTTTTTATGAACCGGCTCACTTCTCCTTTATCATTGGTGGGACTAGCAACTACTTCAGCCCATTTTGAGATGTAATCAACTCCCACCAATATGTACTTGTTTCCCATGGATGTGGGAAATGGTCCCATGAAGTCTATGCCCCATACGTCAAATATCTCAACCTCTAAAATTAAAGATTGAGGCATCTCATCATCCTTGGAGATATTCCAGGTTCTTTGGCACTTGTCATAGTGAATTACATAATTCCTTGCATCCTTGAAGATTATTGGCCAAAAGAATCCACATTTGAGCACCCGGCTGGTTGTCTTGTTCGCACCATAATGCTCTGCATAAGATGAATCATGACATTATGTTAATATAGACATTATTGCCTCTTCAGTAACACATCTCCTTATTAAGCCATCATCACATTGGCAAAATAAGTATGGTTCCTCCCACTGGTAGTACTTAGTATTGGCAAAGAACTTCTTCTGCTGCTGATACGAAGCATTGGAAGGCACTATACCGCAGGTTAGAAAGTTAGCCATGTCTGCATACCAAGGAATCCCTTTCTGCTGTACCATAAGCACAAACTCATCTATAAATTCTTCCTTAATAGGCTCATTTCCTTTGCCATCATCATCATCCTTCTCTAATCATGAAAGATGATCTGCAACTGCACTCTCATCTCCTTTCTTGTCTTTGATTTCAATGTTAAACTCTTGTAGTAGCAATACCCACCTGATCAACCTTGGTTTTGCATCTTTCTTTGCAAATAAATATCTCAAAGCAGCATGATCAGTAAAAATAATATTTTTGATCCTAAAAGATAAGCCTTAAACTTATCATATGCAAAAACTACTGCTAGGAGATCCTTTTCAGTTGTGGTATAATTCAATTGTGGTCCAGTTAATGTTTTGCTAGCATAATAAATGACATGCAGTTTCTTATCCTTTCTCTACCCTAACACACATTATAGAGCAAAGTCACTAGCATCATACATAATCTCAAAATCAAAGACCAATCCGATGAAGTTAAAACTGAAGCTATGGTTAATGTATGCCTTAAGTTGTTAAAAGCATTTAAGCACTCATCATTGAAATCAAACACAACATCCTTGACTAACAAACTCATCAAGGGCCTGGTAATAACAAAAAAAATTTAATAAAGTGGCAATAGAATCCCGCATGTCCAAGGAATCCTCATATACCTTTTACATTCTTTGGTGGTGGTAGATTAGATATTACCTCATTTTTAGCTCTATCCACCTCAATACCTTCCTTGGAAATCTTGTGGCCTAGCACAATTCCTTCATCTACCATAAAATGGCATTTTTCCCAATTCAGCACGAAGTTGGTTTCCTCATAGCGTTGTAAGACTCATTCAAAATTCTGCAAACATGAGTCAAAAGAGTCTTCAAACATTGAAAAATCATCCATCAAAGCTTTCATAAATTCTTTAATCATATCATCAAATATGACAATCACACATCTCTAAAATGTAGCAGGCGCATTACATAAATTGAAAGGCATATGGCTATAAGCAAATGTACTATATGGACATGTCAAAGTTATTTTCTCTTGATCTTGGGGAAATATGAAAATTTGATTATAACCTAAATATCCATCTAAAAAGCAATAGAAAGAATAACTCGCTATCTTTCAATCATTTGATCAACAGAAGGTAAAGGAAAATGGTCTTTCCTAGTAGCAGAATTCAACTTCCTATAATCAATACATACTCCAACTAGTTACTATCCTAGTTGATAGCAATTCCTTCTTCTCATTCTCAATAATATTCATGCTACCCTTCTTAGGTACACATTGGACAGGACTCACTCACTCATTATCAGAAATAAGGTAGATAATACCTGCATCTAGCAATTTTATTGCCTCCTTTTTCATAACATTTTTCATATTGGGGTTAAGTCTCCTTTGCCTCTCATAAACAAGCTTACTGCTCTCTTCCAAGTGTATCCAGTGAATAACCATGTAAGGGCTGATTCCCTTAATGTTGGATAGCTGCCAGCCTAAAGCTCGGAAGTGCTTTCACACCATTTTTAGCAAATTAACCTTCTATGCCAAAGTTAGCTTATTAGATATAATGATTGGTAAGGTTTCATTGATACCTAAGAAAGCATACCTCAAGTGCTTTAGTAGGATTTTCAGTTCTAAAATGGGAGGTTTTTCAATTGAAGGCGGAGTAGGGTTAGAGTTCCTTACAAACGATTCCATCTTAGGTGTTTCAATACCTTCCTCACCTATTTCCTCTGATTCTTCATCAATTATGACATTTTTCAGTTCTTCATTCATTACAACAGAAACACATTCATCAATAACATCTACCTTCATACATGACTTACCTTCCATTGGTTGTTGCATTGCTTTCCTCATGCATAAATTTATTCGCTCCTCATCGATCCTCAAGATGAGTTTCCCTTTATGCATATCAAATAAGGCTCTCCCTATTCATCAATCCTCAAGGGGCAGTTGACATCCTTATTGTAGTCCAGCACTACAAAATCTACTGGCATGAGGAACTTGTCCACTTTTACCAAGACATCCTCATTGATTCCAAATGGTTTCTTCACCGAATGATTTGCAAGCTGAATTACCATGGAAGTGGTTTTGATATCTCCAAGTCTTAGCTTCTGAAAAATGGCATATGGCATCAAGTTGATACTTGCATCCAAATCACACAAACATTTGTTAAATACCAAATTTCCTACTTTACATGGAATAGTAAAACTTCCTGGATCCTGTAGCTTTGATGAAATTTTACTTGAAATGATTGAGCTACAGTTTTCAGTTAGTAAAACCGGTTGTGTGTCATCAATTGTGCATTTGTGTGCTAAGATCTCCTTCAAAAATTTAGCATATTTAGGCATGTCTTAAATTATTTGTACAAATGTCACATTAATTCTCAATTGTTTTAATTTTTCCATAAATCTAGTAAATTCTTCATTTACCTTATTTTTTGCTAATCTTTACGAAAATAGAATGGGGGGCATATACTTACCTGGCCTTGAGTTGTTCTCCTTCTTTTTCATTCTGGCATCTAAGTCACGATCGTGACTTGTAATGTCATGATTGTGATAGAGACTTCCCTCAGCCTTTATCCTTGGTTGTGAAGTCCCAGCTTCACAGCTACTATATTTTCTTTCCTTAGTCCTGAACTGATCCTCATGGTTAGCAGGTTCCTTACCTTTACTGAGTAACTCTTTACCACTCCTCAATTGAATTGCATTCACTTGCTCTTTAGGGTTCGGCTCAGTATTACTTGGAAGTCTTCCAAGGTTCCTCTACACTATTGCTGTTGCCAGCTACCCCACTTGTACCCCTAAGTTGTGGATGGAGGAGGAATGGTTCTTTGTGATTTGATCAAAATTGGCTTCCATTCACTTTTGTGATTCCTCCTGACTAGTCAATTTTGTTCCCAGCAGCTCCATGAACTTCTCCATCTTTGACTCAAAATTATTCTAGGGAGGTGTTGGTTGTTGTGTCTTTTACACATTTCCTGCATTGTTACTCCAAGAAAACTTTGGATGGTTTCACCATCCTACATTATACATGTTGGAGTAAGGATTGTTTACCTTGTCTTCCAATGGATTATGGTATGTTTCCTACAAAACTAACCTGCTCCATGGTCTCACATGCATTGCACTCATTCACAGCATGTCCTACTTGCCCACACAGCTCACATGAACTGGACACCTTTGACAAATTACTGATTTGCTTTGTCAAATTTACAACTTTAGCCTACAAAGCACTAACAATATCAAGTGATAAAACACCTTTGTGTTCTTAATTACCATTCTAGACCTGTCTAATGCCTATAGTGCATTTGTAGCTACCATCCCTTCTAGCAGTTCATATGCTACCTCTATAGTTTTCTTGACGACTTGGGTAAATATTGACACTATTACAGTTTGAAAGCATATTTCTCTTCTTCATGGAATCTTCAACTTCTGAAGCTCTTTCTTCTCCTATTATCCAAACTTCTTCTATTTCTATTCCTTCTTCTTGTCATTTTACTATCCAAAATAAAATAGAAAACCTTGTTGAAATCTCTTATCTACCAGAGGATGCTAAGATCAGTTCTTCTGTAGCTCCTTTTGCTAATCCTTATTCTGTATATGAAAAAAATAAGCCTGGTATTATCACTTCTGTGAAAAAGATACTTTCTAAAAAGTCTCCCTGTGTAAAAGAGTATATACAGTCTTCCTCTCTCTCCCAAAGTACTCTTCGTGCTGCTACTTCTGAGCAGTATATCACTATTGAAATTCCACCCTCTTTGATTTCTCAGTGGAAACAGCAACAGTACACTCACCTTCACTTCGGTGCTATAAGACTTGTTCTTTCATATCATGGAAGAAAAGGTCTTGGTGTAGTAGCTCGCCTCTCACTCCTTGATACTCGCTACTTGCGCTTTGAAAATGCAGTAATTGGGACAATAGCCTCTACACTCAACGCTGGCAGTATCATGCTAACCTTTTTTCCCAATTTTAATGTTTCTCTTGCAGATCCTCATCTTCCACATCTGTTGAAGTTACAGGTGCAAATCACTGGTGCAGAACAAGTTTCTGACTCTATTGCTGCTACGGTTCATCACCAGCTTGTTTATCGTTTACAAGATCATGCCATAGATCTCCAGTCTCATCATCTGACTTTTAATGAAGCTCTGTACATCTTTGCTGATGGTACTACTCCAACTATAGTACAGGCTCCTAAACAGCTCCCACGACATGAGCTAGAACACTTTATCCCTTTGGAATGGGTGACAGATTATGAGAAACTTCACCAGCAGCAAAAGGTGGTCCAGAAACAGGATCCCATCTTCATTCGATAGCATGACGGTACTGTAAGGACTATTTTTACTTCACCAGTTCAACCTTGTTTATCAGTCTCTTCAGCAACACCTTCTGCTCCTCCACAGCAGATTTCTATGTGTATTCCGAATAAAGCTCACAGATCAAAGATCCCTATTGCAGGTTTTGACACTTCTGGACATCATATCTATGTGGCAAAGATTAATGGTCACTTTCTCTGGGACACCGATCCATCCATGTGCGATGCTGGTTGTACCTGCCAGGATGAGTATGACAGTGATGATGACTGTTTCTCCTCACAGAAATAGCCCAAAGAAAAGCCCAAACACAGGAGCCCATGCTCTATCACACCTTACGGGTTTCATGATCCAGAGGATCAGTCAGGATCAGGCTCTTGGATAGGCTTACCTCCTGTAAAGCCCATGTCAGATAATGAGTATTATACTCATTGTCTTGCGATCTTGGAACAAGAAGGACTTCTCCAGTGTCCTCCTCCTCCGGTGTTTTGTTCTTGTAAGATGGATGCCATCTCTACTCAGCCAAAGGAAACTCCTCCATTGATAGCCATGAATTTATCCAATTCGGATGACTTTCCTCCTTTGACTAGAATAACAAATCCTCAGACACATGTCGTTGCCTCGATTTATGTGACTCTTACTACTGTTCTTCCTTCTGGTGAAAGATAATGTTCTCCTTCAGAAGAAACTCTGAACTGGCAATCTCAAAACTCCATTTCCCAAAACCGTCTTCTGAAAACCATTGATCAAAAGCCTGACCAATCCCTAGCCTCTACCAACCAGATCACAAAACAACTCTCTGTTTTCCAAGAAACCTCACACACCCTCCATATCCAACTAACTCAAAAGGTTAATACCTTGGATACAGAACTTCGTCAGATGATAGCCAATCATGAAAGGTCTCCTTTATTCTCCCAAAAAATACAGGAGATTGAATCTCTTAAACGACAACTGAAAGAGATTGAATCAGGGTATTCTCTTTTTAAACCTCAACCTAAACCCATAAAACAATATACCTTTCCAACCTTTTCTAACCTAGCTCTAAATCTCTTTAATGCTCCTTCATTATATTCCACTCCTTTCCAACCACCATATCTTTCCCAAGACTATCCTAAACAGCAGTACTTCCTTGCCTCTGACCTACCTAAGCAACTCCGAGCCCAACACCAATCCCAAACCATACCTACACCCACAGTTCAGCCATCAAGCAGCAAATCAGAAGAACCTAAAGATAAACAGCCCATGTTTCCTTCCCAGAACATGAATATTGCCTTGTCAGATTCTGATCCTTCTGAATCAGACTTTTCTGAGTTCACTGACACTTCATCCCTTGAAGAGGCCCAACAAATGGATGTCTCTAAAGTCATCATGATGGCTACTCCTATAGTTGAAGAAATGGATGAATCAGGAACTACTGATACTCCTCCTCGAGGTCCGAATGTGCAATCCACAACCAAGCCTTTTGCAGGCCCATGGTTCACTCTAGATGATCTTCCTCCTGATCAATGGCGTTCTCGAATCCTAGAGTTCAATGCATGGATTGACCTTTAAATGAAGCAGCCTGGTGCAACTCTTCAAGCAGTCCTTACTGAGTTTACAGCATGGTTTACTGGCACTCTCAGGGAATGGTTTCTCAGTTTATGAACGAACCACGTTTATTGAGGTACAATCAGCAGATATGGCTCTTAATGGTATTCATCTACAGTTTTTAGGTTATTACACATTAATCCACAGACAGCGCAAACAGATCTTCTTTGAACGAAAGTGTTGTTCCTACAACGCCAAACATCTTAACTTTCATTACAAAGAAATGTCCAAGATCTACTATGAAATCGGTGGAGTCCATGATCCCAACTTGAAATACACCTTCATCAAGTCTTTTCCAGATGAAATTCATGATAGCATCTACAACCTCATTCATGAGACTGGGAAAGATGTCTCACAGATCACTCTTGGAGAAATCTGGCAATTCGTCCATGCAAGTATACAAAAGCTTTGTGCCCAGCAGCAATTGTTTAAAAAGGTAGCTAAAGGTGACGTCAAGCTTACGAAAGCATGTGACAAGTGGCATTTGAAGATAAAGTGTAAAGACAAAGTTTGTGACTGTAAGCTCAGAAGGTCAGTACACTACAAATCTTCCAAGGAGCCTCACCAAAAACAGTTTCAGCCCAAGAGATACAAGTTCTACAGGAAAAAGTCAGCACAGTCTACAAAGGCTAACAGGTGTTACATTTGTGGTAAAACGGGACACTTTACAAAAACATGTCGGCAGAATCCAAAAAATATAGCTCATCTTCTCCAACAAGTGGCAGCTGTCACACCAGCTACAGAGCACGATCTTGAGTCTATTTATAGTGAAGAAGACTAGCCTTCTCAGAGCACACTCTTCTCTTTTCCAACTTATTCTTCAGACTTAGACTCCTCTTCTCTCTCAGATTCTGATTTTGAGTTCCCCTCGATCAACACTATGACCTCACTCCCTTCTCTTACTCTCAAAAAGGAAAGGTTTAACCCTAACTTTCCTCATCTCCCTCCTGTTCAGGAACATAGAATACCTTACTGTTCACCTGTCAATACAGCTATTCTCTCTATAGTCTTGCCTAGCCATTTAAGTCCCTCTAATAGTGAAATTAGTCCACCTTTCTCAAAACACCCATCTACAGAGTTTAAACCTGAAACCAAGTCTGCAGATGATGAAGATACAGCTACATCTGCTCATCCTTTACCTCTTGCCTATTGTAAAGTCTTCTCTGACAAGTATGCAAAAGCTATACCTGCAGTTGCTCTACTTGACACTGGTTCTTTGGCCACCATGGTAAATCCCAATCTTCTTCCACCCCATTGTTGGAAGAAAAGTCCTCACCAGTTTACCACAGTTTCTGGTGCCCCTTACAACACATCTCTGAAGTCTCGTCACAAAGTTGGCATTCAATTCTTCATCAACTGTACCATCTGGCTCCATGTTGTGGGCTGTACTTTGTTTGAAAGAGATGTCCTTTTTGGTTTTGACGCATACAGTCAAGCCAAAAGCCTGCGAATCCTTCCAGATGGTATCAGCTTTAAGGGACAACAGAAGCCTTGCACTCAGATCCCAAGGTTGTGTCTTTTGACCTTTGTTCCTCCTGACTTTACCTCTTTCCAAAACTTGTTCAAACCCTGTTGTGCAGACTCCCACAAAACCTTCAGCCATTCTTCTCCTCTGTACAAAAATCCAGACTTCTTTATTACTCTCCCCTTCAAATTAAATGAAGACATAAACCCTACCAAAGCCACACACCCTGGTATGTCTCCTGCTGATTTAGCTCTTGCCCAAACTGAACTTAAAGAGCTACTTGAACAAGGTTTAATCGAACCAACCCAGTCTTCCTGGGCCTGTCAAGCATTCTATGTCAGTAAGCGTTCAGAGCAAGTACGTGGGAAAAAATGGCTTGTCATCAACTATGCTACTCTCAATCATTTTTTAACAGATGATAAGTTTCCTCTCCCCCGGATCTCTACTCTACTCCAACAGATCAAGCAAGCCAAGTATTTCTCAAAATTTGATCTAAAATCTGGATTTTGGCAGCTTGGAATTCATCCAGAGGAATGCTACAAGACAGCTTTCTGTGTGCCCAATGCACAATACTAATGGACAGTCATGCCCTTTGGTTTGAAAACAGCTCCCTCCATCTTTTAGAAAGCAATGGTTCGTATCTTTCAGCCTCTTCTACATTCTTATGTCATTTATATAGTTGACATACTTCTCTTCTCTTCCACCATTGAAGAACACCAGAAGCTCCTCAAAGACTTCCATTCTCTGGTTCACTCTTATGGTGTTATGCCCTCAGAAAAGAAATCCTATATTGGACAAAAGGAAATTGATTTCCTTGGCCTCATCCTTCGAGATGGACAATACAGACCTGTCCCACATTTGACAGAACAGGTGGCCACTTTCCCTGAGATCAATCTATCAAGGAAGCAGATCCAACAATTCCTTGGAATGATTAATTATATCAGGGATTTTCTTCCTGAAGTTGCCAAACACACGTGTCACTTATCCTGCTTGCTCAAAAAGAATGCCCCTCAATGGACCTCTTTACAGACTGAAGTAGTAAGACAACTCAAGGTCTTAGCAACTACTCCTCTTCCATTGACCATCCCTAGAGATAACAGCACCCTTGTCCTCCAAACCGATGCTAGTGACACAGCATGGGGTGCTATTCTTCTTGAAAAATAGGAAACTGAAGAATTCCTTTGCAAGTATGCCTCAGGAACTTTTTCAGACGCAGAACTCCATTATCATTCTACCATCGAAGAGGTCTTAGCAGTAAAACAAGGAATAAAGAAATTTGAATTCTTCCTCGCCTCTCGACACTTCATCATCAGAATGGACAACTTTGCTTTTCCCAGAATCCTTGAGTACAAAGGCAGGCATATTCCAGACAGACATTTACTCAGACTTTCTGAGTGGTTTTCCAGGTATGACTTTGAAGTACAACACATTGCAGGAGAAAAGAATCTGATTCCAGATTTCCTCTCCCGATTATCAAAGCCATTGCCTCTTGGCTCCCAAGAATCTGTAGGCTCTATCATGATGGTTCTCCCTCATACTCCAGATAATCATCCTGATCTCCCAGCAGCTTATGACGTCCCACAGATTGAAACATGGGCCTTCCAGAACATCATGAGTACATACTCTCATGTAAATCCTCGACCTCAAGATTTCTGTTCTCTTTACCCATGGAGATAAATTCCTATTCTCTCCCTAGAATTTCCTCATACTCAGGCTGAACTATGTTATCTATGGTGTCTTACCACCATTTACCACCAACCGGTTGAAATTCCTCTTCTACCCACTATTTGGTGGTTACATAAAGATGGATATTCCTCTCATCCTCTTTGGACCTTCTTGTCTTGGTTCCAACCCATATGAGCTTGGACTACATCCCTCTTCACATGGATCAAAGCAGACCAACTATTCAGTAACAGGGATTTGAATTTGGCCCAGAAACACATCACCATAGTCTTCCTCCCTTATGTCACACCAGACTATGTCCAACCCTCAATAACCCATTGGGGAAATTTCCCTAACACCTTTCCTGGAATAAACCATCAAGATCAGTACTACCTGCTTCATGCAGTTAATCTTGCTAACAAAGTCAACAATCTAAGGCATCCCCTTTTAAGTATGCAGTTTGATCCTGAAGCTTTTCCAGATGATAACATCCATGGCAATTCCAATGATTCACAATTCTCAGACATTGCCCAAATTCCTAATCCTCAAGCTTCACAATTCCAGGACTCACAACCAGAAGATACTCCAATGGATAACTCAGACATTCCATCCACATCTTCCAACATCAGGGCCCACTCTCAGGCATTCGATGAAATAATGGAACGCAGAAGACGACAAAGAAGATAAGGTTACTGGTATTTAAGTGGTCCTACCAGACCCACCAGTAGGGACCCTCTATCTACTGCATTGATGGTCCCTTTGGTGGTTGTGTTGACCCCATTATAGAATGTTTGGAGCAATAATTCTCTTGGTAAGTTATGGTGAGGACACTTCCTTTGTACCTCTTTGAACCTTTCCTACATCTTATACAAAGACTCATCGTCCATCTGCTAGAAATTGGTAATCTCCTTGATGATCTTTGCTGTCTTTACTAAAGGAAAGTATTTAGGTAGAAATGCTTGCACTAGTTGGTCCCAAGTTGTAATTGACCTCAGGGTCAATGAGTTTAGCCAATCTTTGCCCTGTCCCTCAATGTAAATGGGAATATCCTTAACCTAATTGCATCCTCTATCACTCCATTATACATGAAAGTATCACAAATCTCTAGAAAATTTAAGATATGAGCATTCGGTTCTTCATTTATTAAACCAAAGACCTGTACTAAAGGCTGCAACATATGTAGTAGAGCTGGCTTAATCTCAAAATTATTGGCTGCTATAGCTGGTCTCATTATGCTTTGTTGGTTAGCATATAAACCAGGCCTAACTACATCCATCAATGTCCCTTGCTCCTCTACCATTTCTACAAGATTTTCCTGCAAAAATCATTCCTGAGCAGCTCTTTGGTTCTCTCTTTCAAGCCTTCTTGGATTTTGCAAGTTGTTAACAATGATGATTGAGAGTTCTTATTTTTTTCTCCTGCTCATACACCTATAAAATTTAAAAGAATTAAAATAAAATGCTTAAATTTAACTATACTCTCTTTATAACAATGTTAAACACATAAATCCCCTACAACGGTGCCAAAAACTTGATGGTCATTTACACTATAGTAGTTTTAATCACTACTTCACTGCAAGCATACAGATAATTGTAGTAAAATATCGATCCCATCAGAATTTATTGTCTGTCCACCATTACTTGGATTTTCAATCTATTTAAGCACCAATTAATGGTTTGGTGTTTGGAAGTAACCAATTACAAAAGTAGATATGTAAAGGAATAAAGTAAAATCAAATAGAAGAAGATAAAACAATGATAAGAAACATAGAATTCGAAATCATCATCACCAAGCTAGGATAACAGTCATGTGCTTATTACTACCTAAGATATCCAACAGCATCAATCACCCTCTCTCAAGGTGAAACCAACTAAATTTTGTACTAATCTCGGATTCACTTAGTCACTATCATGGTCCTCTAATTAAGGAAACTGTCAAACAATCATACAGGAGCTAGGAACATGTAGATCTCTCATACATATCTACCTAACTAGAATGAGTAAGCATTCTATAATTCGACTCTTATAGAGCATAAGAAATCATTTAGAAACCTAATCATTAGAATTAAACATCTTTCAATGTTCAAGCATTCTATAAAGCAAAGATTTTTGTTTCTAAAACCAATCTTTAAATTTAAACATTCATAGCAATCTTAAACAAGCACAATCAGTTTTCCAGCTAAGGATTTCAGAAATCAAATCCTACTATAGAGTACTTAGCCACTCATGGCTTACAAGAACACACAAGAGAAGATGCAGAAAGCAAGGAAAGAACCCCCCATAATAGAAAAAAATGCTAGTTGAAGTGTAAGTCTTGGATGGGATTCGTTTCTCCCTCTTCTACCTCCTTTTATCCTTGAGTGAAGATTCTCCAGCCTTATCTTCAATTTGTTTATATCTTTGCCCATCTTGTGGATTTCGTTACCCATGAGGTCTCCTTTAAAGCTTTTTATTTTTGTTCCTTACATGGATCCCATTTTCCCCACTCAATCTTCTGTAAAAATCATGCTTTAAATAGCCAATAATTGAGAAGTCATGATCATGACTTCCTGGATTGGTGGTCTTCAGGCTCTTCCTACTTCTGTCACGATTGTGACTTTGAATGTCATGATCATGACTTGCTTGATAGTGTCCCTCCTTACTTCTAGCTTCTGTCATGATCATGACATTGAATGTCACAATCATAACTTGACTTTTTAAGCCCCAAAATGCTTTGTTTCTTCTTGATTTTTGCACTAAGTCTACACACTCAACAAACTTACCAAATTCTACTAAATCAAAACAAAATATAACAAAATAAACATCAAATTCTAACTAAAAATAACTAAACAAAAATACAAGTTGATATACATCAGTGGGGTTAGTCTGGATGCCTGAATGGTAGCCTGCTTCTATTGTAGGTATGAGTTCTAAGCAACCTTGCAGGTTTTCAACTTAGAAAAGCCGCATTTATGCCCTAATTTTTACATGAGTCACCTCTTGTAAGGTTTTTGGCTCATTCGGTCACTGATTTTACTTAGATCTTAACTATTGCCTAAACTATCCCCTTTGGTTTTTAGCTCAACAGGTCACTCTAATTTTTTCTTGAGTAGCCTTTTGCAAGGTTTACAACTCAGTGAGCTTTGTTTTTATTTTTGCTTTCTTATTTTTTTATAAATCTAGCTTCAGAAGAAGCTAGGGATCTTAGCACCACCAGTGGGTGATCCATAGAGGTATGCACTTTATAGCCATATGCGGGGAGGCTACACCTTTGGCGAGGCAAGGACGCTAATATTTGATGGTTGGGTTGAGTGGATAGGAATCATCCTAGAGAGTGAGGTCAGGTGGACTTGTCCATATTGGTACATCCAGTGATGCGGAACCCAATGGCAAGTATGCCACAAACCCACACGTACCTAAGATATAGCTCCAATGGTAGAATATACCCCCGCCCTATTGAACCCTCAAACTAGCAAGTATGGAAACGCAAATGATATGGCTTAATGGAAGAAGAGAAAATGTCACAATTAAATTGACAAGTTAACCCTAATTCCTAATGCAATTAGAAGAAAGGAAATCCTCACTTCCTAACTAAATACATAAAATGCATAAGCATAAATAAAACCAAAATTGGTTCTATGTATTGAATGATAATTGAAAGGTGCTGAATAGGTTTACATAAGCTTCTTATTTATACTAGTTTCTAATCCTAGTCCTTCAAGGACATGGAAGTCTTAATCCAAGAAGGACTTGGTCTTCTATTCCTACTCTAACTTAAAAGATAAATAAATAAATTAAAATAATGCTATAATTACATGGAAATTCGTATAAGCTCATTAGACTACTAATTGGCCTAGCTTCCTTTCCTTATTGGGTCCTTAACAAGCCTAACTTATGGCCCAACATGCCTAACTACTCCATAGGCTTATGAAATAAGGTTATGGCTTCATAATTTGACCCAAATGGCATCCTTTAGGCTCCATTCTCTTCTAAATTTGCCCCAAGCAATATTTATGGCCTTAGGCATCTGTTTAAGCTCCAAATAGCACTTGTAGAAAGCCTGTTCTTACAGCTCCATTGTTATTTGTTCTTGAATAAATAAGTTCATAGCTGCTTTAAATTTATTGGCTTGTGACCTTGTGACTGGACCACTTGGAAGAGTTTTTGGGTCTTCTTTCAAGCTCCTTGTATTCTCTTGAATCCTATGTAGAACCGTATCATTCTCCCCTTCTTTAAAAAGATTTGTCCTCAAATCTGCATCCATATAAAAGGGGGACAAGTCACTTACATTAAAAGTAGCTGAAATGCCATACTTACCAGGTAAGTCAATCTTGTAGGTATTGTCCTTGATGCATTCCAATACTTGGAAAGGGCCATCTCCCCTTCAGTCTAGCTTGGTTCTTCTTTGCTTTAGGAACCTGTCCTTTCACAAATTCACTCAAACCCAATCTCCAGGTTCTAATCTCAATTGCCTTTGCCCCCTATTTTCCCTTTTAGCATACCCTTTGTTCTTTTTTCTATATTTGCTTGAGCCTTCTCATGCATAGATTTCACCAATTCTACCTTCCTTTTTCCATCTAGACTAGAAAGTTCATGTAAAGGCAAAGAAGATAAATCCAAAATAGTTAGTGATTAAAACCATACACCAGTTTGAATGGTGAATATCCTATGGAGGAATGAACACTTCTATTATAAGCAAATTCAATAAAAGGTAAGCAATCCTCCCATGTCTTTAAGTTTTTTCCCACTATGGCTCGAAGCAATGCGCCTAAAGTTCTATTGATTACCTCAGTTTGTCCATCTATTTGTGGGTGGTAAGTTATTGAATAAAGCAACTTAGTTCCAAGTTTACCCCACAAAACATGCCAAAAATGTGAAAGGAACTTTGCATCTCTATCAAAAACAATGGTGCATGGCACCCATGCAATCTTACAACATCCTTAAAGAATAGGTCAGCAACATGAATAGCATCATCACACTTATGACAAGCAATAAAGTGAGCCATTTTGTTAAACCTATCAACCACAACAAATATGCTATCTCTACCTTTCCTAGTTCTTGGCAATCCAAGCACAAAATCCATAGATATATCAGTCCAATGTGAGCTAGGTACAGGTAAAGGCCTATACAAACCATGAGGCATAGACTTAGATTTTGCTTATCTACATGCAATACAAGCATTACACACTCTCTCAACATCTCTATGCATATGAGGCTAATAGAAGTGTTCATTTAGCATATCATAAGTCTTATGTACCCCAAAATTGTTGGTTTGTGTAGTCAATTAAGCAGCGGAAGAAATTTAAAATTTTATTTTAAAACAACAAACCAAAAGATGATCTTTGCATCAAAACACAAAGAAAACTGTTAAGAGATTTGAAGCAACAGATTGATAGTAACTCTTAC
>CANYBF010257190.1:0-66578 GCA_948192965.1 Dalechampia spathulata | reverse complement strand
ATGCATAAACATTGCTTTTCACCTCTATACTGCACTTTTAAGTATCCGTACTATCATCATGCATTCATGTATTTCATGCATCATTCATTCAATCATTCTACGTCATACATAAAATGCAACCACGTAAGAATGCTATGACTGCGGATGTGATAGCAGTGGCAGCAAAAAGGCCATGATGGAAAGATGCAGGAAAAATTAAGGAGCTGTGCGGATAGATACGGTGAGATTGTGACAGATGTTCCTAAAGCTCTACAAGATTTGCAAATTTAATTTGGTTTATTAATCTAAGTAATATAATTGAAAAATTCACAAAAATAATATTTTATAAATTATAAATAAAAAATACGAATTTGGATATTCTATATCTCACATTCATTCCAAAAGAATTAAAGTATAACAATTACATATATATATATATATAGGGTGACTATGAATTTATAGTTGGCAATTTCAATAGCATAGATCTATCAATTCAATATAAAAGATTAGTATAATTTTTTTATGTTTAAAGTTTAACACTCATCCATATTTAGTAATCTTAATATTTCATTAATTTTTAAATTTTTACTTTAAAAACATTTAATAATTAAAATTACAAAAAATAATAATTTTAAAAGATCTAAATTTTGAAAAATTTAATTGATGTGATTTTGAACAATGTTGATATAAATGATATTGAAAGAGAAGATTTAAAGAAAATGAATTTGAATCATAAAAAAAATTCTAATTTTAATTTTAACATTTCATTTATTTTATACCAATTAGATATTTTTTTGTCAATATTATACTTAAAATAAAAGAATTTTTTGATTTAATTTAATTTATAGATTTTTAAAGGTATAAGAATAGCAATTGGATGAATTTAAAATGAAATGTAAAGTTATTGCTAGATTTGAAATAAAAATACAAACTTTTAGTTAAGATGACGTTGACTTAGAAATCATGTATATATGTCATGTAAACTCTCACATCAACAATGATATACATCCTGTTGAGTATAACTAGATTTGAAATAATTCAAAAAAAAGTTGGATGGCTTAGATATGAAATTAAATTTTAACTAAAAATAAGGTGAAAATAATCATGGTAATAACAATGTAACTATTTGTGTTTATTCACAAAAGAACAATAATAGTGTATATCGTTCTGCCTTTCACAATTGTTATAAAATATAATAATCATGTTATCTTATTATATCTTATCATGCATAAAATGATACATGAAATTTATTAAAATTGAAATGAGAATGTAATAAAATAGTATGGAAAACTAGAATAATGTGGGTATAATATATATATATATATATATATATATATATTATCTCAACATGAATTTTGTCACATTAATTTAGAGCATTTTCAAAAAAAAAAAAAATTTTGCAGTGTGTTGACATGACATGGTTTTAGTGGAATTTGGGAGCTTCCTATGTAACAGTTGTAATGGGAATAGCAGCAGTTCTCTACATCAACATTCGATGGCTCATGTTATGGTTTTATTATGTTCATCAATGTAGAAGGTAAACTCAACTCTTGTTCCAAATTAGTCTACTATTGTTTTTTAATGCTGAGTTTCATTTGTTAATTATAAATAAAATTTTTAGTTAAATTTTCCTTGATTACTTCTACTCTTTTTTATCTAATCCTTACATCCGGAAGCTGCCAAGTTTCTACTTGGATTAATGATAAAGGTTAGGAACCACGAATGTCTTGGATATTTCACATAAATACGCTTAATATGATTGGATGAAGGGCCAAGTCAACTACAAAAAGCTTTATGAATGACCGACCGCTTATTTCCTGTTGCCTCATCAAGATGACCAGAAACTTTTTACAAGGAAAAATTGTAGATGGTCAGCAAAATCAATGTGAACACTCCTGGATGTCAGGTCACACTGAAATAAATAAATTCCGGAGTTCCACCAGGTCACCTTGAAACAGGAAGAAATTGTTGAAGAAGAAGAGATTTGGGCAATTCCACATGGGGAAGAAAAGACAAAATCAAAGAACTTATAACTGAGAGGCCAATGTATATGTCTTATTTGCTAAGTCCAACTCCAATCCAGCCCGCTGCCTAACAATTTTGAGTCCAGCACTTGGATCAGGGCCATTTCAGCTTCAACATAATATTCAAACCAAATTCAATCATGCATACACAAATTGTATGTGCAAATGGGGAAGCTGAAAGCAAAATACAGCTTGTGGGTGCTAATAATCATACTATCCTTAAGTGGGTGTGAAGGCTGCTTAGAGGAAGAGAGATTGAGGCTGTTAGATATCAAGGCCTATCTTAGCTTAAAAGATGTCAGAGTAGACCATGTTCTCTCTTCCTGGATTGTTGATCCAGCGGGTGACTGCCATACCTGGGAAAGAGTCAAGTGCAACGTTACCACCGTTCGGGTTGTGGAGATGTCTCTCGACAATACTGGCCTCTCGAATCTTGATCAAATACCTAAGAAGCTACCGCTTGTATATATGTCATTGTTTCTTCCTTTTGAAGAGCTAATAATGTATTTGGACTTGTCCAGGAATTGGTTTGCCGGTTGCTTAGATGATCATGGTACATCCTTAACCATCCGACTCTGATTCATTAAAATTAAAAATGTGAAATAAAATAATATTTCTTCATTAAATATATTTATATGAATTTGATCTTGATAATGAAAGAATGGAGTAAAAATGTTGACGCAGGTTTTGATAAACTGCGGAGCTTGAAGAAGATGGAAGTGTTAAATATAGGACAAAATAATTTTCACAGCAGGATCCTGCCATCGTTGGGGTTAATTTGATGGCTCCTCTATCTCCCAAATATGCTACCTTTTATATCACCAACTTCAGGCGGATCCTTCTGTAACATTTCGTTATCAATATTTGAAGAATTGGCTGCTTTGAGCAACTTGGAAACCTTGGATCTCACTCATGTCCAAAACTTCCACCCACTGAAAGGCATCTGAAAGTTCATCTTGATGATTCAATAGAAGTTTACGAAATATGCAAGGGATTTAGAAAAAAAAATAACTTGTATAATTTCCTTATGTTGAATAGAAAACATCAAGAATTTTTAAATTGATAAAAATGCTCTAACTGAAGCAACAGGACTTGAAAGGCTCTCAGAATTGAAAACATCAGGCTGGATGCCAATGGTTTTGACAATGGCATTTTCTTGTCAATAAGTAGCATTAAACCTCATAAGAATCTCAGCCTCAGCAGTTTGAAGGCATCACATCACTTCCTTGTAAGGGTACACTAGGTTGCTTGTTTCTACTATTATATATATTAAGCCCATGTTTGATATTTGACCTCATCTTGGATTTAAACAAGAACAAATACACAATATGTATATAACTGTAAATAATTATTTCCAGCCAGTAACCTAAGTATTTTTATCTACTTCAAAACTTGAAACAATAAGACATTATTATTTTATACATAACACGCTTGTAAATAAAAGTAAATAATGTATCTATAAATAGGAAAATAAATGCTCATATGATACAAAATTTTATAGAACAATATAATTTTTATGTAACAACTATAACATGTATATAAAACAATAATTTATGTAGAGTTAGCAACATCAATTCTCATATTCGTTATAAGATATTAACCAATAATCTGAAAAATAAATAATCATATTTAATGCAAAAGGTTAATGAATTATGCAGTATATATTAGTATATAAGTTATCTAGAGGAAACAAGCTAGATAAGTATTTTCAACCAGCAATATAAATACATATATGCACAATATGTATATAACTATAAATAAATTATTTCCAACAAACAAACTAAGTATTTTTATCTATTTCAAAACATTGAACAATAAGACATCATTGTTTTCTACATGTCATGCTTTGTATATAAAGAGTAAATAATGTATCTATAAATAGGAACATAATTGCTCATATATACTGCAAAAATTTATAGAACAATAACATGATTTTTATGTAATAACCACAATATTTATATAAAGCAACAAATTATGGAGAGTCAACAACATCAATTCTCATGTTCACTATAAGATATTAACCAATAACACATCATTTTTCTATAACACATAACATATATATAAGAGTGAATAGTATATGTAGAACCTATAAAATGAATAATCATATTTAATCTAAAAGGTTAAAGAATCATGCATTAGATAATAGCAAATAACAATAATATAAGTTATCTACAGGAAATAAGCTAGACAAAGTATATTCAACCAACAAGATTAATATGCATATGCAACAATATGTGTATAACTGTAAATAAATGATTTCCCGCCAGCAACGTAAAATACTTTTATCGACTTCAAAACTTTAAACAATAAAACATCATTGTTTTCTACATACCATGCTTGGTATATAAGAGTAAATAATATATCTATAATGTTCATACATAATATAAAATTTTATAAAATAACAACATGATTTTTATGTAATAATTATAACATGTATATAAAACAATAATTTATATAGCGTCAACAACATAAATTTTCATATTCACTATAAGATATTAAGCAATAACTTGGAAAATAAATGGTCATATTTAAACTAAAAGGTTAATGAATTATGCAGCATATATTAGTAAATAAGAATAAGTATATATTAGTAAATAAATTATTTATAGGAAACAAGCTAGATAAAGTATACTCAATCAACAATATCAATACGAATATGCATAATATGTATATAACTATAAATAAATTATTTCCAACCAACAACTAAATAGTTTTATCTACTCCAAAACTTTAAACAATAAGACATCATTGTTTTCTACGTATTATGCTATGTGTAATAACCACAACATATATATAGAACAATAATTTATATAAAGCTAGTAACATCAATACTCATATTCAGTATAATATGTATATGAAAGTGAATAGTCTTTGTAGATTCTGAAAAATAAATAGTATATGAGACAGAACATGTATATAACATCAATTAAATTATCTCTAATTAGCAACCTAAATTACTTTATCTACTATAAAATATTAAATAATAACACATGTATATAAGAGTGAATAGTGCATGTAGAACCTTTATATTTAATCCAAAAAATTAATAAATTATATAGTATTTTTGTATAAAGTTTAGAATAAGTTTATTATAGTAATTAAGTTATCTACAGGAAACAAACTAGATAAAGTATCTCTAACCAGCAATATAAATATGCATATGCATAATATGTATATAATTGTAAATAAATTATATCCAACTAGCAACCTAAGTACTTTTATCTCCTCTAAAATGTTAAATAGTAACAAATCATTGTTTTTTACATACCATGCTTTATATGTAAGAATAAATAATATATCTATAAATATGAACATAAATGCTCATATGTAATGCGAAATTTTTATAAAACAATAACATGATTTTTTGTATAATAACCATAACATGTATGTAAGAGTAAATAATATAAATCCACATATGCACAATATGTATATAACTGTAAATAAATTATATTCAACCAGCAACTTAAGTATTTTTATCTACTTCAAAACTTTAAATATGATATTTGTGTAATAATCACAACATATATATATAACAATACTTTATATAGAGCAAGCAACATTAATACTTTTATTGACTATAAGATATGCATAATATATATATATATATATAACTATAAATAAATTATATTCAACCAACATCTAAATACTTTTATCTATCTATTCCAAAACTTTAAACAATAAGGCATCGTTGTTTTCTACATATCACACTTTAAATATTCATACATAATGTAAAAATATTTATATGCACTTTAAAATATTAAACAGTAACCACATTTTATATAAGATAGAATATGTATATAACATCAATTAAATTATCTCTAGTTAACAACCTAAATTATTTTATCTACTATAAAATATTAAATAATAACACATTCGTTTATCTACAAGCACTATCATAAGCAGTGATGTCTATTTAGAAATATTAGGTTATAATACAAAGTATTTTGTGAAATCAACAAGAATACTAGACATGCAAAGAAAAATTAATCAGGTTATATTAAATTTATTTTATGTCATTTTGAATATTAATATATTTTCATATTTTGTGTAAAATTTCAAGATTGATTATATTTTTCGAAATCAATACTTTATTTTATAGTTATTGATGAATAACTGATTGGGAGATTACTTTTATGTTAAGATGGAAATTATTGATTTGTTTTTGAAAATTTATGGCTGCTAATTGTATGCATTGGAAAGATGGGAATGGTGGAAATAGTGTTTTAAGGGGAAATTGTGTATTTGCAAATTTAAATTTAATATTGTATTATTTAATTAATATAATTTAATTTGGTTAAGGATATGATAGAATTAATATTTATTTTAGAGTTGATATAAATTTAATGAGATTAAATTTTATAATATTTTGTTAATTGTCCATATCCAAAATGATAGCAACCTATAAAATGAAGCCCATTTAGTAAATCGTAGAATTTACATTAATTACCATATAATTATATATAAATAATAATCAATATCTTAGTTTGCCTGCACTTTTCCTATTGAAGTAAAGAGCATGATTTAATCTAATATAATACAAAGATTGAATTTTAAAATTAATTAGGATTTAAAAATAATACTAATTATGACCTAAGCAAATATTTCCTCCATTTCAAATTGAATCACTCAACCTAAATCACTTGCTTCAGGAATGTCTAATTCGAAAGCAAGTGAAGAAGAGAGCACCACCAGAAAGCGAAATCTTCCTTCTTGGATGACTTCAACGGTTAATGAGGCTAAACCTAGTGGAAGTAAGCCAACTGGCTCTGGTTCAGTTGATGAATGCAAAGCGCATCTACTCAATAACAGCCCTCCCCAGCGTGGCAGACAACCTAAGGGTCGTGGCGGTGATGGTGGCAGTGATAATGGTTCGAATTCGACAAGTTTTTCCAAACTTATGGTACTATCACTTTATTTTTTTTTCGATTAGTATCTTCGTGTATGATGCGAGTTTGCGTGATTTTTCTTGTCATTCGTCATCAGGAAGGTGTGCTGTTTGTGTTATCGGGGTTTGTTAATCCAGAGCGTGCCACGTTGCGGTCTCAGGCTTTGGAAATGGGGGCAGAGTATCGGCCTGATTGGAGCCCTGAGTGTACTCTCTTAATTTGTGCCTACTCGAATACTCCCAAGTTTCGACAAGTTGAGGCTGATGGTGGAACAATTGTTAAGAAGGTAATTCTAATTGCTGTATTGCTTAGTCTAATTGACTGTCATTTTGCTGTAATTCATGGCTAAAAAAATTCACTCTCGTTTCTTGATTAAAATAAATATTTATTGCGTTCGTATACTAATGTTTTTTATGGCTAAATTACCTGCTAATTCAAACTTTCTTTACTTGACAAACCGCATAGATTATGTAAAGAATCGTTTATGGTGGCAGTGTAGGTTGCTGATGCTTTGATTCTTATGCTTTCTTTACTTGGAGGTTCGTGTCATTATTTGTTATGTAAACAATGGTTAAATTAGCATGTCACTTTGAATCTTGTTGTAACATTGTTGTCTTCCTGAGCTTTCTTGATGTTATTATTGATTCTCACTCATGTTCACATGATAATTTGACGATAATTAGTTTCTATGCGTCAGGACTGGATACTAGAATGTTACAGCCAGAAGAAGCTTGTTGAAATTGATAGTTACATGATGCATGCTGGGAAACCATGGCGGAGAAACAGTAATATTATAGAAAGCCGCAGTGGTAAAGCACTTTTCTTCTTATTCTAATTATTATTATTATTTTATCCTGATACAAGATGCTCTTTATTTACCACTTATGATTGTTCTCTATATTTCCTGCCTTCTTGCCTTAATTCTAGGATTTTATGTTTATGACCAAGTATAGTCCTTTCCTGGTTCCTGCACACATATGGCACCTGGACAGTTGTCAATTAACTTCTTCGCTTTCTAACTTGTTATAATTGGTCACTACTTAGTAGTGGCCACTTGACTCTTCAAATATTTTGATGCACTGTTGCCTTGGTCTAGGTAATCATAATATTTCTTTGTGAGGTATAAAGAAATAGTTGCTTTTGTTAGCGCCATATGCTCGTATGTTTATTGACTAAAACCAAGTGCTCAAAGTGATTTGGCTTTATAAGTTCTTATTCTTATGCGTATTTGTATTCATTTGTCAAACATTTCAAAATTTTATTTTTCTTTTTAGTTTTGGCACTAAGTCTGTGTTCTGAATATAAAGGATGCTTGCAGATCAAAAGCCTCCCCCACCTAGAAAATCTGAGAAACAAGTCAAAAGAGGTCTACATTCAAAACCAACTGCTCCTTTATCCTCAAAGGTTATCTTGAATATTAAGTGTCAAATAAGTTTTAACAGTTTTATCTCTAGCATTGTGGTGGAATTTTAGTGTTTTACGCTCTTTTCTAGCCTTTCATGGTGAGCAGCTGAAACTTTTCATATGTATGCATACAAGTTGTATTCATGCTTTTGCTACAATTTACATCTCACTATATTTTTATACTTTGTCGTGCGTCCTTGGCAGGCTAGAGCATTAAATCTTGTTAAACAGAAATTCTCTCCTTCTAAAGTGAAGGAGTGGGCTATTGATGATCTCAATAGAACCCTCTCATGGCTGGAGAGTCAAGAAGAAAAGGTCTGTAAATGTTGATCCTTTAGTTACTACGGCTTTTTCTGATCCATTTGCTGATAGTGTTGGTATTGTGAACTTTCTGCATATTTTCGCTTTATTGCAATTGAATATAGAATATCTGCTCTGAACCACTTGTATTTTTTTTTGTCATGAACAGCCAGAGCCTAGTGAAATTAAAGAAATAGCTGCTGGAGGGATCATGATCTGTTTACAAGATGCTATAGATTCCCTTGAACAGGATCAGGTATATCATTCTCACTGGTCGCAGTTTTCTTTTCAAACATGCAGGAAGTTATATTTGTACTTTGCGTTAGGTTGTATCTGTTGCAGTGAAAATACGTTTAATGAAGGGAAAGGTATGTGTTTAAGGCATGCCTATCAAGGGTCAGTTTGACATTGTTGTTTGAGGTCAAAAAGTACTTTTGGAATTATTTTTTAATTAATTATTTGTTTTTGGTTGATTGTCAACTCATATATATGTGCGAGTCTGTGTGTGTGTATAATGCATGTATGTAATGTATGTGCACAACTTTTCAGAAACACTAGAAGTTTAGTTGCTGCCGTTTGTTTTGTGTGAATTCTTGGTTACTATTTCCTATTAAAGCCTAACCATCATTTCTTATCTAATAATGATACAAATGCTGGTCTAAAATTTCATACTTCACTTGATCCGCTTAGGACATCCGGAAAACAGTGGAACGGTGGAATATTGTCCCTCGTGCAGTCGAAGAGCTGATAAAACTTGTAGATGATGGAAATAAAGCAGGCAATCTATCCAAGGAAGATATTTGCAGAGAGGCCAAAGCATTCAGACAAATTTATGAGGAACAACTTAACAACATAAATGATGATGATGATTCTAAGCTAAAGACGAAGAGGATTAAGGAAGATGGAAGAGACAAGGGTGGCAATAGGAAATTCGATGCCACCTCCGGTGATGCTGTAGATTATGATAGCGATGAAACAATTGAGATGACACAGGACGAGATTGACCTCGCTTATAATAACGTTACCTGTAAGATTTTCAAGTGATGATTGTTGTCATGTTAATCTTCATGTCATGATATTCGAGGCTTCTTTCTCGAAAAAAAAAAAAAAAAAGAGGACAGAAAAACACCAATCAAATAATATCAATGCGTATAATCTTTTTTTTTAAAGAACAGAATCAAGATCACGTAAGAAACACAAGTGTATGCATGTAGGAAAGATCTACGGAAAGGAAATATGACGAACAATGTGATTCTACGAAATATGAACTGATTTCCCTGCATGGAGGGGACAACCCCTAAGCCCGCTCGAATAACCTTGATCTCAATCTGCATGTCAACCATGTCATATACGTTAACTGTCTTCAGGCAGTTTTACAGAATGTTCCTAGATCATTGATAGAGAATCGCAAGCTTTTTTCCATTACGATGGAGTAAGTCGTCAAAAATGGCGAGGAAGAGGAAGTTGAGTTGAATCGCTTGCTACTGCTGCACGAAAAGGGACTGGAAATTCTTAGAGGAAGTCCCAAATGGAAGGCCAAGGGATCATGACCAACCACTTGAAGAATTTAACTAATAAAACAAACTCAGGCATCACAGCGCAGAGAAAACTGCCTTCACAATCTAAATAAACAAAAGGAATCAAGTTGATTAGATTGTAAACTAACTAATTATTTATATTTAACCTTATTTCAATTTGGATGATGTATAATATTTAAAGTTGACAATTCATGACCAGACTATCCATTGCGATCATGAAACTCTCATAAAAATAATTTAACACCTGAAGCAATACAACTAGTTAACCCCTTGACTTATGCAACCGGTTTACCCAATAATCTTCAAATAATAGTGTCATACAACAGAGTATGAAGCTGCACCGCCTTCTACAACGAATATACATGAAGAATACAACCGAACGAACCATGGACTTTTTGAGTATATATATATATATGTCCATAAGAAAAAAAGAAGAGACAAACAGGAACGAGCATATAAAGGAAGAGAAGGTTAAGATAACTGAGAGAGAAAATCTCCGCCGCTTGCATGAATGAAGTGGAGAGTTTATATAAATCAATTATTCTGTGTACTTGAGACATACCCGCCCTATACTAGAATACACTCGACGCCAATAACATCAAAGAGAAGGAAACCTCAGAGACGCAGCTACACTAGAATACAAGAAAACATAAGTTCCATTTCAACTGTTTCTTAAGCCTTCAAAGATAATCAATCATCGACTTCTGCCTTTATTTCTCTTTGTAGCTCTTCCTTGTACTCCTCAAAGGTGCCAGGGAACTTGCTGACGGTTCCATTGTCAACCACCCAGATTTCACTCCTCTCTTCATCCTCACAGACGCGAGAGATCAGCCTAGAATCGTGACTGACCAAGACAACTCCACCAGTGAACTCATCCAGCGCATCAGCCAATGCATCAATACTCTGCATATCCAAGTGATTCGTAGGCTCATCCAACATCAATATGTGTGGCTTCGACATGGAAATCGATGTAAACACAACACGTGCTTTCTGCCCTCCTGAAAGCTTTGCAATAGGAGTGAGATGATTATGGCTAGGCAGCCCAAATTTTCCAAGCTTGGCACGAACAGCTTCCTGCTTGCTAAGTCCCTCTTGATCTGGATGAAGTCGAAGCAGATACTGAACAGGCGTTTCATCCATAATCAATAGGTCAACAAAGTGCTGCGAGTACCTCCCAATGCGCAACTTCTGACTTCTTCTTACTTCACCTTCAGTGGGAACCAAATCACCAGCAAGAAGATTAAGCATAGTAGATTTTCCAGCTCCATTGGGCCCAACAATAGCAACTCGAGTTCCCATGTCAATGCCTACATCAACATTTGAGAGTTTGAAATCCTCCCGGTTTGGATAACTAAAGCCAACTTCTATCATTTGTAGAAGTGGTGGGGTCAGCTCTGTAGGTTCAGGGAAGTGGAATTCCACACTATAATCTTTCCACTTCTTGGGAGCTTCTGCCAGGGGTTCATCTTCATCAACCTTGCCCTTAGATTTGTTCTTTGATGCTTCCTTTGCAGCAGCAAATTTTGCACGATCTTTAACTTTTTCCTGCTGAGCACGATTTCCTGATCTTCTAGCAGCTTTCACTTGCTTATCATAAATCTCAAACTTCTTGTTCACCTCTTTGCGACGTTGCTCATAACCACTTTCAAAATCATCGAAATTCCCACGGTAGACATGAAGCTTCATATCATGAAGATGGATAATTTCATTGCATACTGAATTAAGGAAATCCCTGTCATGAGAAACCACAACAAGAGTTTTCTTCCACCTGCAAAGATACTCCTCTAGCCAAAGTACAGCCCTGAGGTCGAGATGATTGGTAGGTTCATCCAACAGTAGAAGAGTCGGCTGCACAAAGAGTGCCCTAGCCAATGAAATTCTCATTCTCCAGCCACCACTAAAAGACTTGGTAGGACGACGCTGCATTTCCTTGGTGAAACCCAGTCCAGCCAAAATCTTTGATGCCTGAGCCTCTGCAGCATCTGACCCCAAGATCTGCAATTTCTCATACAGTTCAGCAAGCTTTTCTCCAGTATCATCTTCATCTAAATCATTACCATCTTCATCACCAACAGCTGAAGCTGAATTCTGCAAAGATGCAACTTCCTGCCGCACCTTGAGTAGCTCTTCATTAGCTGCAACAACTGCTTCAAGAGCAGTTCTATCGTCTCCAACAACCTCTTGTTCAACCAGTAGGACATCAATATTTTTAGGCACAGGAATCTTCCTCCAAGCTAGAAGCTTTAATAATGTAGACTTACCCATTCCATTAGGGCCGACCAAACCATATCTCTTTCCATGAGAAATCTTCACAGATGCATTTTTCAAGAGATCCTTTCCCCGTGCTGCCACAGAGAAATTTTCTATTGTTATGTCTTTAACATTAGCATCTGCTTCACCCTCTCCTTCAAGAAGAGAAGCACGGCTACCAATAACAACAGTAAAAGCATCATGGTCATCCTTAAGGGCCTCTTTTTTTATCTGTTCCATGGCATGAGCAGCAAGCATGTCCTTCTTTTCCCGTTTCTTGAGTTCTTTATCTGTTACTGCTATATCAAGTGGCTTCCCTTCTTGTTTATTCAGCCGCTTTTTAGCCTCTTCCTTCTGGTGCTGCTCTTCAGAGGCATAATCTTCTTCATCATCAGAAGGAGGAAGATCGATCCCATCGGTATAGGATGAAACTTTGGGGCCTTTCACCTTGTTGGTGCTCAATGAGGATGTGGATCCCTTTTTAGGCTTCTCAGGTTTCTGGTCATTGCTAATAAGCATGGCTGCTATAGAAACTCTCTCTTTTTTCCCATCTTTGTTGCTTTGCTTGCTATTAACTTTACTGGCTCCACCAGCCTCTTCAGTTTTCTTTCTCCCCATTCTACAAACTAGAGCAGAGCAAATGTAAGCTGAATTGAAAAAAAAAAATACAGCATGGTATTACCATATGATAAAGGACACCTTGATATTAAATTATCATAACTTTATTTATCAAAGTGCAGCAGAATTGAATCTGAACTTTGGCATTTCAGACCTGATTATAGGTAGATATTAAGGAAAAGACAGAAGTTTCTTCTAGGAATCGCACCTAGAAGCTTAGGAAACACACCTAAAGAAAAGGAAGAATTGAATCACAAAATTCTAAGCAAATTTCTGGAGATCTATTTCTTGAATAAGAAAAGAAAACTATCTTGCAATACAAGGCTAATATATACACACTAGTTATTCCAAATACAACTATGATTAGGAATTCTAAACTAAAAGAATTTTAACATAAACTAAATAGAAAATACTAAACCAACTCAAAAGTAGGAATACCTAATCAAACTAACACTCCTAAATAAAGGGGTATGGTCCAAGTATATAAGCTGGTCAAACATGTTTATAAGCTATAAAGAGGTAAGACTTGTTTGCTTTTCATGTTTCATGTACTTAAATTGAACTTATAGGTCAAAAGGCATAAGACGGAGAGACTAGCTTAATTTTTAGTACTTATAGCTTGTTTGACCAAACACTTTACCATACTAACCTCATTTAATTAGCCTATAAGATTATGATAGCGTAACTTGATACTCTTCTCATTCATTTTAGTAATAAATATGCTTATAAGTTTTGTTTTTACCAAATACATGTTTTACTTGTCAATCACTTTTAAGTCGGTTACACAAATACTTAGCTACTTAAAATTCTCAACTTTTATTCTATAAGCATTTGATGCTTGTAAGGAAATCTTTTTAAGCAGCCAAATACCCCCTAGGAATCCTAATTAAAATAAACCATTGTTCCAGAAAAGCTGGCATTTAAAATATACCCTTCAGTATGAAAATTGTGAAATATATAATTCTTATTTTCCTTACCTGCATCAATTTACCAATTTAAAAAATCAAAAGAGGACTTAAATTACATTCATTATGACATATCATCAAAGAGGACAACTGATCAACACTTGAATATCTTAGAGCCAATGCACTTATTGCAGACTTAACAATATAGATCAACCGCAAAATAGATCCATAATCAACACAAACAAGAGTAAATATTATAAAAAGGACCTATTATTCATTGCTCCATTAAAAAAAAAGATGTAAATCTTGTTCATTAACTATTTTTAAACATTCGTATCCTGTTCATTAATCAAGTGAGCGGCACATCCAATTCATGTTCTAAACAAGGATTGAAGAAATAACAAAAACAGTAAATTAACAGACAAAAAGGAGAATTGAACTCATCAGTGAATTCAAGATCTCATAATCTATTGAAATCTATCTATATTATATCAAAAACAAAACAGTGGCAATACACGCGGCACAATTATAAGCATGAAGTTAAAAACTTAATGGCAGTTTACCACGACCAGATGAAATAGGAGAATGGAAAAAACAGATAAACAGATAAAACCAATAACTTCCTAAGACAGAAACAGTAAAACAACCAAAGAAACAAAAACAGTTAAATAAAAAAAAAGATCCACGGAGATCTTTATTCAACCTATAATGTGATAAACCATTCCAGGTAACTGCCTCATCCTTTTTTACGAAGAACAGATCCAAATATAGATAAAACTAACAGCAATTTAGTGTGATTCTTAGGTATTTAACAAATAACAAATTAAAAAAAGTTAAAAGCTGAAGATCATATCGACTGATGGATCAATTAGAACAACAAAATCAAAAACAAATAAAGTAAAAATTAAACAATACCTGTCACTAAGTGAAAGGCTCGAAACTAAAGTAACAGATGAAAATCACGAAAATTGTGATATCCAAATACCGCGAAGAGATGGGATTTTAATGATCGGGTGAATTATATGATTTCGGTACTATTTGATAAAGAGAGAGTTAGGGTTTGGATATTTCGTTTGGAAGAAATAGGAAGAGCGAGAGGGAAGGTCGATCAGAAGAGCAGAATGAGCCGACCATAGGAATGCCAGTTGCTTATTTAGGTTTCTTTTGCATATTTATGTAAAACGGCGTAGTTCCGTCTAGTTCATGAGAAACTTTTACTTTTAATTAAAAAAAAAAAAGAATATTGGGCTTACCACTAATGACAAATTTCATATGTGTTTTTCATTCCATTTTGATTTTTTAAATAAATTTTTTCATTAATTTAATTTTTCAATCATTTTATAAACATTTAATTGAATAAAGATTAACGATTCAAATACCTTATTCAATAAAAAAAATAATACAAAAATTTACAATTCTTCTCTTAATTTGAAATACTTGCAAACTTAATAGAATTTTTTTTCTAAAATATATAATGAATCATGTACTAATTTTGATTTGAATTTCTCGTTATGAAATCAAATATTTGAAATTAATAATTTCATTACAAGGCATTATAATAATTAAATAAAATATTAAATTATAGATTTACGTGATTGAACAATATTGGGCCTAATATGAACAACATCAGGCCCAATAGCCACATAGCACCGGGTTCCATTAGATCCTTTTTCCGAACAAAAAAAAAAGTTAATAAACTTTATAGTAATTGAAATATTAATATGAAATAAATTTATGGTTAAAATATGAAGAGAATTCTACACAACCTTTTCCCCCCGGTTATCTAAGAAAAGTTCCCTCATATAAATCCGACGGACCATTTAAATACACGTAACCCAAGTTAGGAGCTGGACGGAAATATCAGCGACCTTGTAATAATTCCCTTGTTCTATTTAGATTGGCTAGAAATGAACACGAACGTTCCTTCAATGCAACTTGCGGATCGCACTACATTCAACCAAAATAACATAATGAGAAAGGAAAAGAAGAGAGGATATTGGCACGTTGTTCTTTTTGTTTGTTTCCCTAATCTCAAAGTAAAGGAGCATAATCAAATATAGTAAATATGCATAGAAGAAAAAGTAACGATTTTACAAATCTTCATTACATGTTTACTTTGTAATTATTATTTGGAGATAAAACCCATGTTTATTTACTTGTAATAATCTTCCATTTCATTATATCATTCAACTTTTATAAAAATACTTTATTTTATGTGTACATTATGATCATACACTACAAAAATCAAGTTAATTAGTAACGGAACTTTTGCCGTCGCTATTTGATTTGGCGACGGCAAATAGTAACGGTAAAATTCGATCGATAAATCATTTGACGCTAAATTTATTGCGACAGATTTTTTCCGTTACTAATTCCATAGCAATTTAGAGACGGATTGCGACGGATTATTTCCATCGCTAAACTACTACGGATATTCTGTCTCCTATTTGTTGCTAAATAGCGACGGATAATTCCATCCATAATTCCATAGCTAAACAGCTACCATAACTATTTCCGTCACTAAACTTAATTTTAATTGAATTTAATATTTTAATATTTTAATATTTTTTTACAATATGAAAAATTAGATATAATTATAATAAAATTTTATATAAAGTTATACTTGAATTTGAATTAAAATATTAATACATAAAATTATAAAAAAAATTAATTTTGCTAATGAATTTATTGTTCTACAAGTGCCTTCAAAAGAAAAGAAATGTATTATCACAATCAAAATTGCGAATTCCGATCAACTATTACACAACCATATACTAACACAAATTTAATTCTTTTATTATCATAAAGGATAAATCTTTTAATAACTTAAATAAATAAAACTACATTTAATTAGGCGTCAAAATTATCAAAAAATACTAATAATAAATGATTAAAATAAGGGAGGTTGCGAGCATTTTGCTGTTTGGTCGAAGAAAATAATGGCAGGAACAAAGGGGCAAATCTTACAAAGGAACCAATAACAGTAGAATTTGAAGTCATCCATCACAAACACAATACCGGAAGAGGGGATGGGATAAAACATAGAATTGAATACTTTAGTATGGTACTAGTTGAGCACCTGACGCTTAGTGAGGCGCCTACGAATAGCTCTAGTCTTCTTAGGGCGCAAATCAAGTGGCAAGAACTTCTTGTTCTTGTACGCTTCCCTTAATGCTGCTTTCTGCTTTTGCGAAATCACAGTCAAAACCTGCGCAATCGACAGCCTCACCACCTTACTGTAATCTCCCCACCAAAAATAACGATACCCATTAATTAGTTATGAACCAGAATCACATATATTAAGAAAATGGAAGGAAAAGCAGATGGGTACATCTTGGAAAGCTTGTTGAGTGCACCGCCAGTGACTTTAGCAACACGGAGAATGGCTAGCTCTGCTTTGAAGTCTTTCAACTGGTTCAATAGCTCCGTCTTGGATTTGTTTCTCAGCTCATGAACCTTGATTCTTGCTGTCATTCATTAAATTCTTTCTGGTTAGAGAAGAAAAATTAAGCAAATTGCAGTTGCTCAATTCGAATTGATAGTCTAAAACTCACCCATGGCTCCGTTCATTCCTTTTCTTCTTCTTCTCTATTAGGCCGCTATTTCTTTTATGTTTTTTTTATGATGAATTCTTCTTCTCCTTTCTTTTTTCCCTGCAAAAACCGTACTTTGCGTTTGAATTCACACGTGTGGATGTTAAGATACAATTGGTTGGGCTTGATTTTATGGGCTTCAGTTTTTGTTATTTGGGCTTTTTTTCAAAATAGAGAAAAAAACTCAAAAATATTACGGAAGTACAAAATTTTGTTTTTTTTTTTTATAAAAATACGGAAAAACAAAAAAAATGTTTACAAAAATATGAATTATCCTAAAATATAAGAAAAATATAACATATATGTATTATATATTAAAAAAAATGTTGGTCTTAATCTTTTTTTAATATTCAAAATTATGATAAAAATTAGATCAATTAATAGACCTTATTTTATAATAATTAATTTTTTTAATAAGATAAAACAGGTTAAGAAAATGATGATGAATCATGTAAATCAAAATAATCCTAGATAAAAATTAATAAGAGATAAATCAACGTATAATAAATTTAAAAAATAAAAGTTGAGATTTTTTATAAATAAAAATAAATTAGAAATAAATGAAAAAGTTATCAAAATAATTTTGGAAATAAAATGATAAAATCATGTATTTATTTATTGAATTTTTGGAGGGATATCTTCAAAAATACTTCATTATAATTAATAAAATCTTACATTCCTAAATCCATTTTAACAAAATGTTAACTAGTTTTAATTTATTTTAGTAATTATAATTGACAATATTAATTGTTCATCGAATATTAAAATCATGATTATTAACATTAACATCAATTGATGAAAATTATTTTAAAATATTAGATTTTAAAAAAAATTACAAAAATTTGAATAACTTATTATATATATTCATAATGTATTTTATATTATATTTATTATATATTTATATGAAAATAGGTTAAAAGATTCGATGGATATTATTATTTTGATGTTATTTGATATTTTATTATATAAGAATGTGTTTGGGTTGAAAAAAGAAGAGAGTTGGAAATAAAAAGGCAAGAAAGGAGAGGAAATGATGACAAAAGATGGAAGTAGAATATGTTAATAGAAGGCTCCACATCTTTATACGCGTGACTGCTTCTTTCTGATTCAGACGTCTTCCTCCCCAATCGGACAAACCCTAATTCTCATTACTCTTTTCTTTTTCTTTGTTTTTTTTATCCTCACATTCCTACATGTGAAATGATTATGATCATTTAGTCTGGTAATATAAATTAATAATTCTTATATGTATTTGATAATATAAATGTTAGTGATTATGATAGTTATTGATAATCATATCAATATGCATTCGGTAATTATTAGCTGTGAGTAGATAAATGTAAATATAAGAATTTAAAGTTAACATTTAAATAATAAAATTATTTCAAAATGATTATTTAATTATAGAAAAATAAAAATGTTTGGTTTTTGGGTTAACTTGGTTGGGATAATGATAGGGCAATGAATGGGGGATGTACTTTGTGATAATCAACTTTGAAAACAACCCAAGAAAGTTGGCTATGAAGACCCATCTCATGCAATATTACACTAATTACCCTATTTCTACCTTTAATCATTGCTTCTCTCCTATTACCTTCTCCACTTATTTCCATTTTTGATTTTTTTTAATTATTTTACCTTCAAAATCTCCTCCTTCATGATTTATATTTTTCAAAAATCATTATGCATTAATTAATGAAAGTTAAAATATTTATATTAGATTCCGTAGAATTTATAAAAATATATGAAATTTAAATTCATAATTTTAAAAATTAATAAAATTTTTAAATTATATCTTTTATTAAAAATATAAAATTCATACATTTTAATCGCATTTTTATAATGAAATTTAATATCTCATATTTTTTTTATCATGAGTAAAAAAAAGTAAATGAATTTACAAACCCACCTCAATTAAAATAAGAAAACTTAAAAACTTATCATGAAATTAAATATTTTATAAATTATTTTATTTGTTTACAATCAAATAATACAATTCAAATTTCAGTTGTTTTTGTTGTATTCTCCAACAGCCAAAAGAAGATAAATAAATACGAGTAGTTAGCATTTTATTAGGCAATTTTCCTGCCACATATTAATCCATGAAATCATGAATTGGGACCTTAATTAATAATTAATTAATTAATTGTCAACTTAACTACGCCACTTATATTTATATTTATACATACATTCTACTCATTTTCTGAATCAAAGAATGTATACCTAACATGAATGTCATTATTTTTCTTTTTCATATATTCTAATAATTTAATTTAAATATTGTATATTTATTATGAAATTAAAATTTTAATATATTACTAATTCTGATTAAAATCCCTAATTAAAATATTAAATTTTTATTATTTTTTATCATATTAATACAACTAATTTTTAAAAATAATCTTTACTTATCGATATTCGATATTTAAACTTCATAGCTATAAACTATTTCGTCTCTGCTTCTTTCTGACATATAATTCCATTCCTTTTTAAAATCTGTTATCAATAATAAACAGATTCAAATAATATATAATTTCATTATTTTTTAAAAAAATAAAAATTGAAAAAGTAAAAGATATTAATTTTTTACATAGTATTAATTTTAAATATCATAGTATTTGAACTTCTAAACAAGTAATTATATACATGGAATCTTAGTTAAAATCAAAAGAAAAAAGGGGGTTATTATTGAGTGATTAGGAGTAATTAATTATGCATTAAAAATGTATTATTTTGAATAAGGAGAATAGATATTAAGTGTGGATTCCAATGACGTGTTAAAGGGAAAAGGGTAGAAAGAGAGAGAGGGGACTTGCAGCGCCAACACAAAAAACATCATGCTGCTGAGGGGTAGTGGCAGTAATCATATCATGCAAAGGAATGCTAACCCCACCTTAATTATCTTATTATTATTCATTAAAAACCCTAATCACACCTTCCAAGCCTCCACAATCCTCACATTCCTCCCATCTTCCAACCTATAATCACTTTTCACGATACTCTTCTTTTATCTAAATTTAATTTATATATTTATATATTTTCATAATAATTCGATAATCAAAACTCCGACACTCCCGATAACTCAGACCATAATTGTTTCATTTAGACATATATATGTTCGCTTCTCCTGCTTGCTAGCTGATAATCATTCTACCTTTCTTTTCTTCCGACGAAAAAGAGGCATGAAAGGAATAGATCTTTTCTGTTCTTCTCCAGCATCAACAAGAATATGTTCGAGCTTAGCTAGACCGAATTACTTCCATCGAAACAGCAGGAAGAGCACCTCTTCTTCTTCTTCGAAGCAAAGCGATTTTCACAGGAAAAGCTCTGCTGATAAGTATTCTTCAGATGCTTACAAGCAAAATGACAACAATTTACGTAGAAAGAGCTCTGCTGGTATATCTGATGTGGCTCATAGTAGCAGTACAAGCTATCTTTTGGGCGAAAACGTGCCTTATATTGATTGGATTTGGGAGTCTGATGGGTTGATTCTTCACCCTGACAATCACCGACGACGTCGTACGAAAGCTGAACAGACAAGACTAAATGGTATAGCTCCAGCACGAAGATCTTGTTCGCTAGCTTATTATGGTACCGATCATAATGATATGGTCTCAGAAAATGATGGCCCTACTGCTCTGGTTTCTAGTCACTCTACAAATTCCAGGTTTTCCAGCTCCGATATTTCTCCTGCTTTAAAATCTTCTTCCTCAGCTCGCCCTCGCGATCAGGTTCTTGCCATTTTTTCCAAGTTCATGATCATTTCAGAATTCTCTTACCAACCATCGGCAGTCTAGTTCTAGTGCACACTAGTCATATTCTGATGCATCATTCTAATGAATTCTTGCGCAAACAAAACTTATGTAGGTTGTGGATTTGTGGGTGTCAATTCATTGCAAGGGATGCGAAGGAAAGATCAGAAAGCATATCTCCAAAATGGAAGGTCACCAATCGTTTTCCATTACTGGATCCAACCCATTTCTTCACCATATATATATATATATATATAGATATTCATTTCCGAAACTTTATTTATCATATTAACCTTTTACATTTATTGATTTTTTTTGTATGCGGCTTTATTTATTTTGGGTTAAATATTGGGTTTTATTTAATTTTTGCTGAAAATGATGAGCAGGAGTGAGATCGTTCAGCATAGATTTGGCAACAAAGAAAGTAAGAGTGATTGGAAATGTGAGTCCATTAGGAGTTCTTGCGAGTGTTTCGAAGGTGAAGAATGCACAGCTTTGGCCATCTACTGCTACGCCTCCATCCCCATCAACATCTTAATCTATGCATCTATAATTAAATTAATCAACTAGCCCTATGTTTCTTCTTATATACTTCTCTTTTTAACATGTATCTTTGAGTTTTAAGCCTTTCAATTATTCTTAGTAGCTATATGCATGTCTTATAACATTTGTAATATATAATTCACATATATATATATATATATATCAATCTTGAAACAAATTATGTATAATTAAACTAAATAAATAATTTATATCTAATGCATACTCGTACAAATATTTATTTGTATGCATAAATTCATATTTATTTTATGTTAAATTTACTAATTAGTATTTTAATGGATCAAACCGTAGAATTTTTAAATTTTAGACTTTCATACCATGTTAAAGATCAATTTAACTTACAAGCTCAAGCTATTAAATCAAGTTTATGAATGATTTATATCTAATAGGAATATTAAATTTATATAATTATGTGAATATTTCTCATCCTAGATTAGTTCATATCAATTGAGCTTTTGCTCTTCAATATTTTAGTTAAAAAAGATGTTGAAGTATTTAGGAAAATCAACATTTTAAAAAATAAATAAAATATTAAAAATTAAATTATAAAAGCTAGTTAAAATAGTTATTCATAAAAATTACTTAAATATATGAATACTAATATTAAAATCATATTATCAATACATGTTTTAAAAAAATATTTTAATTTAATTAAAATATTTAATATTACATCAAATTATTATGAAGGAAAAATATAAAAATGGAAATGGAAAACTTGAACAACTATGTAATAGAGCTTGTGTCCTACTAACATATGCCAATTCTTTTTGCTTCTCCATCATGGACCATTTTAGTCAATTATATATTTTTATTTTTCAAATAGTTATAAAGATAATTAATTAATTAATTAATTAATTAATAATTTTTTAAATAAGGAAAGATTTAAAATTAAAATTTAATATTTTTAATGATATTAAGGATAAGAATTAGCCTAATAATTGATTAAAAAAATACAAATATAAGACTAATTGATGGTATTATTTTAGAAAATATTTTAGTTAAAGATAATAATGATGTAAATCATTTTTAACCCATCTCTCAAGTCTTATTTAATGTTTTTTAGTTTAAATAAAATTTGAAAATTTTATTTATAATTTTAGATAAATGTGCTTGCTTAAAATAAATTTTAAAGACTTTATATAAAAAGTTATTTATAAAATTTATGTGTGATAAAGTTAATTTCCTTAAAAGAGTTTAACATGTTTGGGGTAATTTTTTTTATTTTATAAAATTTTTAAGATTTGAAATATTATTTTTACATGGTATTTTAAAAATACCTCATTTTATCTTTATTAAATTTATAAAAGATATTATAAATGAACCAATATAATTATTAAATATATATATATATATATATATACACTAAAATACATATATATTTGAAAATCTCATAAATCAAACAAAATTTTAAATTTCAAATAATATAATGTATATTGACATAGTTTGCCATTATATTTTGGAAAAGTATTTTTAAAATTTATCTTTTAATTTTTTTTGATTAAAATTTTTGTTTGAAAATCAAATATACTGTTTTTAAAAACAATTTATATAAAAAAATAATTTTAAAGAAATTAAAAAATAAAATAATTAAGTTAAAAGAATTTTAAAAATATTTGTTAATCTCAACCAATAATATAAAACTATGGAAAGTAATTTAATTTAAAAAAAAAGCCACAAAATAAACTCATAAAACAAAGAAAGTGCGCCGACCAAAATCTCCAAATAATTTGTTAAACAATAATATAATCGTTTGGTAAATAAATTACTTCAATTATTACTTTCTTTTTCATTTTAAATAAAAAAAATTATTATTAATCTTCTGAATTAAATATTGTATTATTAATCATAGCCGTCCAAATTTTAGTCAAAAGTAGAAGAAAAAAAAATTAAAGTCACCAGATCTTTTCGGCGAAAGTAGAAAAAAAAAGAATGAAAATGAAACAAAATAATAGAATAATTCAAAATCATAGGTTATATCATAATATATATATATAAGTTTTTTTAAAAAAAGTATTCATATAAAAAATGCATAATTTCAATTGAATTTGATTTCTAAAATTATGAATTTTTTTTGAAAAAATTAAAAAATAAATTTAGGAAATTAAATTTAATTTGATAGAGTTAACTTTTGAAAAAATTGAATCGAGTTTGAATTTAATTTCTGAATGGGATCATTGAGTTCAGTGAAAGACAAACAGAAACGTGGGCAAGTTAATAAAGACAGAAATCATAACAGTAGAAATTAATAATAAAAAAGACAAAATAAATGAAGTGTATGGGTGAAGTAGCGTTTGGCATGGAGGAAAATTGAAAAGGAAAAAAGCATTTGAGAGAAAATTCCAAGTAATGTGGTTTCTGAAATGATGAGGTTTGATCCATTTGTTTATCCACAATGTTTAATTATTTTGTTTCCTTTCTCTACTTTTTGAGACATTAATCTCTCTTTCTATTCATCTTTCTTAATTTTTTCATTTCGATTTTATATATTTTATTTAAAAAGATGAGTTTTCAAAAATATCATTCCATTTTCAAGATCCACCTCATTGAAATATAAATTAGTATAAAATATATAAACAACATTATTTTATTATCGAATTTAAATTAATACAAAACGAGCTAAAATGTCCATAGCAAATCACATGAACATATATAAATATAATTATATATTATATATTTGAAGAAAAAGATAAAATTAAAAATTTATTATTTTATTCAAATTTTTAAAAGATAAAATTTAAATTTAATTATTCTTTATTATAGTTATTTTCTTAACGTGATATATAATAATAATAACAATAATAATAATAATAATTAATTTATAAGTATTCATATTTTCTATATATATAAATTTTATTACATTTCTTAATCAATTATCTAATTACCTTAAATAATTTATTTATATTGTTATGATTATAAAGTATAATAAAATTTAATAATAATAATAATAAATATTGAATTGTTAATAATTTATTATTTTATGCTAAATAAATTAAACTATAAATATTAATAAGTTATATAAATAATTCAAAAATAATATATCTATAAATTTAAATATTATTAAAAATAAATAAAAAGTTAATCGACCAAACTATTAAAAGTAATTCATTCAAAATTATTCAAAATTATGATGTTTAATGTTATAGTGGTAATAGTGTTTGTCATTTTTAATTTAATAATAATAATAATATTTTAAAATCTTCTTCTATATTTGTGTAAAATCTTTTTATATATTAATTTAAAAATAAAATTTTCGATTTAATCTAAATATATGAAATAAAATAATTTTAATTAATACTTTCAACTATAATTAGTACGACAATATAATGTAAAATTAATATTAAAATTTTCAATTCAAAATTACAAATAAATTAAATATTCAAATTAATATGGATATAATTTATATAATATATCATGAGATGATATATATTTTTATTCTTTTATTATCTATATGAAAATTTATAATGGTTAAGTTAATCATTTTTTATATTTCAATACTATAATTTTTTATTATTTAATATAATAAATTAATAATAAATTATTATTTATCATTATAAAATTTATATATAGAAGTAATTAAAACTGTTTAAGAGAAAAAGTAAAATATATTATTATTTATTTGAAGTTTGTATATAGAAATAATTAAAATTGCCAGAAGAATAAAAAAGGTAAAATATTTATTAGAAAAAAAGAAAGAGAAATAATATCACAAAAATTAAATTATTTTGCTTGATAATTTCATTTTATATTTTAACAAATAATTAATTTAAAAATATTAAAGATAAAAACATATATATATAGAATAATTTATTTATTTATGTAAAATAAATAAATAATTTTCTTATTTATTTTTATGTAAAATAAATTAAATTATAAATACAAGTAAGTCTAATATAATATATTTATAAAAATTTCGGTATTAATAAAAATATATGAAAATTATAAAAATAATAAGTTAATATATTATTAATATAAAATTTAAGAAAAAAATTCAATTTTATCTTTAAATTTAGATTTAAATTTTTTTATTTTATTAGATTAAATTATTCTTAAAATAAAAAATTATTTTGATCCTTAAAATTAAATTTTAAAATTTTTTAAATAATAAATATATTTACATTTAATATTTTTATTAAATTATATAATTTTTTTCATATAATTTATTTAATTTTTCTTAATTAAGTCTTATAATTGAAATAAAAGAAAAAGAAGGCCAAAAAGGAAAGAAAGAGATGGAGGCAGGGTACGTGGGGAGGAGGTGGAGATGGGTAGGAAGGAGAAATGTTAGGTGATGGAGGTGTGAGGGGAAGATGAAAGAAGAAGGGTAAAATTATAAAATCATAAATTAACTGTTATTGGTTACAATAATTTTCAGAGTTATTTTAGTATATAATATAATATAATATATAAAAATTAAATCTCATAAATATTAAAAATGAGATTTTTAAAATACTGTTTTAATCTTAAAGAATAAGATATTTGGATCATATGGGTATATAAAAATATGAAAAAGAATGAAATTCGGGTAGATAAATGAAGGAGTAAGAATGCTAGAATGCTATGCATTGCTACAAGCATGATCATCCTGGTCTCCCTTCAACTCGACCTCATTATATTTGCAATTAATTATCCCTAATACACATCATTTAGCATAACTATAAATCATTCTGGTAATTAGCTATCAATCATAAATCTTGCTGCTTTACCAGAGGCCTGAAAAAGACCCATCAATCTTATTAGTGTGAGGTCAGATATGGAAAAGTTTAACATGGAAATAAGGACTAAAACATATGATAGGCACCATTCGCAGCAGTAATTATTACTGGATGTAAACATGAAATGACAAGCAAGGTTGGTTGGGAGGTAAGAACTTACTTGGGATGGGTGTTTCAGTATGGAAATATTGCAGATATTGTTTCCAGGGTCACGGGAAAGCTGAAGCCTAACATGTGGAATGCTCTTCCAACTCTCTCCGAGAGCTGGTTTAAGATTGCCTCCTTCTCCAGCCACCATATGGTTCGTCACCTTCATCGGATGTTTTATAACATATTAAGGAAGACAACGTTATGCTGTGTAATTACTAATTGCAAATCGCTTCACAGACGCAACCCGTGATGCTAAGGGTGTGAAAGTAAAGCCTAACAGGAATTCATCATTGTTTGCCTGGAAGATTACTAGCAAACCATGGAGATTGAGATTCTTTGAACATAATGTAGAATGATTACTTACGCAAAAACAAAATAAATTACAAACCAGAGAGAGATGGAGTTTGGTCTGCAACTTAATCTTACCAAGGTGGACTTACCAGCACTGCAATATTATGCTCATGTGCCAATTTCTTCAGCAAAACACCAGCAGATGTCATGAGAGCATGTCCTGTATTGATTCATCAAACACCAATCTATCAGTTCATTGCAATAATCTAGTTCCACGTGAGAAATTTTAATAAAAAGGATCTTTCCCCACAAAACAGCTGTAACAGTTGAAACTTGATAATGCAATAATCAATCATGATAAGGATGCATTACCATTCTAATATGATGATGAAATAAACTGTCGGAAGGCATTGCTTGAGCAATAAGTTTGAGGATCATTTTGATAGCATGGCATAAAATGCAGAAAGATAGGTAGAAAAGCAATTAACATATGAATCAATGCATAAGCTCCAAACTCCTTTTTCAGTCCTTCTGTAGATAATACTTAAAACTCAAGACTTGGTCTCATCCTGCCTATTGTAAATTGACCTAAAGCACAAAAGCAGCTTTTTAGCGAAATTCTCTCACTTTCTGAAGAAAAGGGGAAGAACTAGCATGTAACATGTAAAATATGTAACCAACCAAGATCCAACAGTATATCATTGACATGGTCAACAATGGTAATTCACTAGAGAAAGGTACTATGTTGACCTACTGGAGCCTTCCAACACCAAATACATAATACCTTCCAACCCTGTGTAATTGAATTTTGTCTAGCATAGCATTCTATGCGAATATAAGATGACCAAACTTGTTTGTTTATTTTTAACTTTCTCAATTCAATAATGATGTTCTCTTTCCTTTTCTTAATAATGAAACGCAAAAGGATAACCTGGTGTAGCTAGCAAAAGTCATAATCTAACATATCAATGAAACGTTGTTGCACGTACAAGTTTGTATACCCTGTGAACCAGCACCACCAAGGATTGGAGTGATTAATGACGAGATAGAATCAATAATCAGTGATCGCACCTTACAATCTCCATTGCCCCCCTAAACAGCAACAAGTGGTAAATGAAATTTTAAGTAAAATGTCCAACAAAAGTCGTTATAAAGATTTCTGCATTGGTTACCTGGGATCTCAAACTGATTTCTAGCTGATGAAGCACATCAAACATTGAAAAAATGTCAAACACAGAATGGCAGAATATGTTACTCATCACCTTCTGAACAAAGTCATTTTAGGACAAAAAGAAGAATCATGAGGCAAGGTGAGGATGGTTGACCTAACAAATAATAAATGAAAATTATGTAACCAAACAAGAAGAGTTCACCTGCTTAAATGCAGAATCAGAAATCTGACCAACAAAGTGCTCAATGCGGCGAGGCGAAAAAGAGTTGCATGTATCCACAAAAATAACTCTACCCATATGTTGTTTTCCAACATTTGCAGCTACTTGTAAGCACACCTAGAGTTAACCAATAATTTGATGGTGTCACTAAAATTAAATATGATTTCCAAGCCTATAAGAAATGCACATACATGAAGATGATACTACTGAATCGTAATAGTATTCATGATATCAACTTGAACACATGTCACTGCAAGTCGCCTGTGGGTGAGTTCATAAAGATTTCTTACTTGTGTTTTACCAGATGAAGACTGCCCGACCAGTTCTGTCAATTGCCCTTCTCGTACTCCACCTCCAAGAATAGAATCAATCCTGGTAAATGCACATAGGCATGCATGAAAAACACAAAAATTTATCCCAAAATCATAGTTGTGCTTCTTTACTTGCTCAAAATGACAGCAGCACTAGCTTAATAAATAAGCCCCGTTTCATGTGCTGTAGAATTTAACTAATTAAAAAAATAAATTCTAGCTAAATTATGCCACTTGCAGCAGGATTTTCATTTCTTTCAAGATGTGCCATTTCATTCCTTTCAACATGAGAATTGACTAAAACGTTGAACTCAATTCAATTCATAACTTTCATTTTAATTTGCGTTTTTCAAGCATCAAAATAATAAATGATGCATAAAAGCAATAAAAATGGAGAAATGTAAACTACTCTTCAAAACCAGTGGACATCTCATGTTTATTCTGGAAAGCATCTTCTAACAACTGCAAACCATTCAACCATGGCTGGTGGTATTGCTTGTCTATTAAAAAAAGCACCTGATTAATTCCCTGATTGAACCAAACAACAGTTAATTAATTAATCATAATTAAGAAAATTAAGTGATCTAGCAAATATATAGTAAGAAAAATAAAATCAATACAGAAAAGTCACCTCTTTCAACCTCTCTGCATTTGGGTTTTTCCCTGCTAATGTAATCAGCTCGTCAAAGTCTCGAATTAAGAAATCTTCAACTATACATTTTGAAGTCATGGAAATTAATAATCATCATAAATTTTCACCGATTGACTTGAAAACTAAATGATAAGTGAAGAAAAAGCAAAAAACAAGCAGAAAAACTCGACTGACCTGTAAAAATGTAGTGAGAAGCACAGAAAGACTGGAAATCAGAATCGATACAGGGGTGATCTTTCTCCAGAAATTTTAATGGCGCCATTTTTGTTGAATTTGATTTAATATTGCGGTTTTAATTTGTTATGAAAAATAGCAGAAGAACGAGAAATTCTATAAATTTGTCAAACGGGCAGAGGAAAGTTACGGAGAAGGTGTCCAGCATCCGGCCCAAATACAGACCCTACAGAGCCCATGGGCCCAATCCAAATCAACATAAACTGCAAGCATTGGTAGTAAAAAGAGATCAAAGGCGAGGATATTATTGTAATTCCGACAGCCTTCTCTTTATAAAACCCTCGCTCTTTGTCGTTCAAAAACCCTAGATTTCGTCTCGGCTGCTGCTCAGGTCTCCCTCTCTCTCTCTGTCTGTCTCCTTCTCTGTGTACGCCGCCAATCTCTTTTTCTCTACTGTAGTAATTCACTGAGAAACGTTATACTGACGAATTAACATTTTGTTTGGTTTTAGGGTTCCAAAGTTATCAGCAGCAATGGCGCCAAAAGGTATTAGTAATTAATGATTATTCCACTTCTCCTCTTCTCTTCCTTTTGCCGATTTTGTCGGTTGGTTTAGTTTTTTCTAATTATTCCATGTTTCTAATGTTTCAGTATGTTTTTCATATTGTAAACATTCGAGTTCTAATTACTGAATTGAACTTTTATCAGGATTGAGAAAAAGACTAATATAAATTTTCTCTTTGAAGCTGTTTTTAGCCAATAATGTGTTCTGTTTGTTAGGAGAGTGATTTCTTTTTGTCATTAGCAGTTCTGCGGTACCACTAACATGTGCTTTTCCCAAATCTAATAGTTTCGTTTAAGGTTTTTTGCAGTTGCCCATTTCGTTTTATATCGCAATAAAATGTTGTTTCATTTCTACTAACAACAATGACATTAGTTTCCATTTCTCGGAAGAAAATGATTGAAGATCTAACGATTTAGGCACGTAGTCTCTCCCCCCCTCCCTTTTTGTTTATTTGTTGTGAGCTGTTTGTTAGCTGATTAATCTGATGATTTGACAAAATTTATTGAGAAAAGGGGATGACCATGTTGACTTGGTGATGGTTCGAATTGTGTATGTCTCCAGCTGTATGTGTTTGTTAGAGTTTGGGATTTAAGTGCAACTGTGACATATATATTTACTATTTTGCAACAGAATCCAAAAAGCCTGATGCCAAGGCACAGGCTGTGAAGGCTGCAAAAGCTGTGAAGTCAGGTCCAGCCTTTAAGAAGAAGGCCCAGAAGATCAGAACTAAGGTTACATTTCATCGTCCAAAGACTTTGAAGAAGGAGAGAAATCCCAAGTATCCTCGTATCAGTGCTCCACCAAGGAACAAGCTTGATCATTATCAGATTTTGAAATACCCACTCACAACTGAGTCAGCTATGAAGAAAATTGAGGATAACAACACTTTAGTATTCATTGTTGATCTCCGTGCTGATAAGAAGAAGATTAAGGATGCAGTCAAGAAGATGTACGATATTCAGGCCAAGAAAGTGAATACTTTGATCAGGTACATTGTAAACTCTGATCTGTCTATTTGATGAACAGCCAAATGTTAGCTTTGTTGTAGTTGTTGAGTACTGAAGTTAGATTGTGTGGAATTTCTGCAAGGTTGTAACAGTTTTAGAATCCCAGGCTGATAGCTTTATTAACCAACAATTGCTTCCTGCCATTTTACTTCTTTCTCTTCATAACATATGAGGGGTTTCTTGAATGTGGGTAGATGAAAATAACAAAATTGAGGCATTTATATGTTATGCATCATGATAAAAGATCATGGTTGTCCTGAATAGCTTCGAGAGCTTTATATTTATGAATGTGTAACTTGCAACTGTCGAGCATTTAGATTTTTCAGGCCCTTGATTAGTTTCGTGACAAAGATTGTCTGGTGTTGTTTAAGATGAGCCATACAGCATTCTGTGTTGTATGTAGAAGAATAACATGAATGGATGTTTGTGTTCTTGACATGTGATTCTTTATTATTATTACTCTTTATGTCAAAATGCTTCTGGAAACTTCTTCTGATTTAATGTACTTGTATCACCTTGCAGGCCTGATGGTACAAAGAAAGCCTATGTCAGGTTGACGCCAGACTATGATGCCTTGGATGTTGCAAACAAAATTGGGATCATCTAAATAGTTGCTTGATATCCGTTTCTTTTTTCTAGTTTTTATCATTTCATTCCGTGGCTGTTTAAGGTCTTTTTGTTGTGATATGAAACAGGATATTTTTCAAAATTACTTGAGACATGTAAACCTGCGGTACTGCTTTCTGGTTGTCTCTTCTAATTATCATTATGAAGCCTTGCATGCTTGAATATATCAATTAGTCAGTTAATCCCATGATGGACTCACTCTGACTATTTTCCCCGGAAGGTATCCGTAATATATATATATATATATGTATGTATATATTATTATATAGCAATACTAGAAAACATGCTTGTCTTGACTTGGTCAGGGCAATCCTGAGGACTCTTTAATGTGACGGAAAACAAGCCCAGAAAAGGTAGTTTGAAATTGTTCAATAGCGGGTTGGTATCCTCACCTGTACCCTCAAAAATTGATACCTTCAATCTATATATAGTCACAATAAAGGGATCATAGGCTTGTGGAATTGGTGGAGAGCCAGTTCGTAATTACTGGCGTTACTATTTCTATCGTAATCAATGTAAGTAGGCATCCTTCCTTTGTACGCTGGCAAAAGAACCGAGTCTTCTAAATTCCTCAACGTAGGAGAGCTCCTCTGCTGCTAGCTTTGATTCCATTGACATCCATGTGCTCGCTATTTGTAGATCCAGAAGGACATGCTTTTTCAGGATTTATCATTTTCTTGGCATTCCATCATCTTCTGCTTATGATTGCCAGTTTCCTTCTTTGAAGTGCCTACAGTGGCTACAGAATTTCTCCATTTCAATGGGACGAAACTAGTTCAGAACCAGGCACAGAGATCTGAAGGATTTCAGACCGTCGTATTTGGTAATACTCTTCTCTTTCATGTGAAAAATCTTCCCGTCTTAAAGTCTCCAGTAACGTGTTCATTGAAATTGAATTCTCACGAGTTAGATCACGTACATCAGATCTGCAAAGAGGGCAATTTGAGTGTGTCTGAAACCAAGTATCGATGCAGGCGACATGAAAGACATGACCGCAGTTTGGTAGATGTTTCAGCCAATCCCCTTGTTCGAATTCTCCCAAACAAACTGCACACTCATTGTTGCTTACTCTCGTTCCCGCTTCATTCCTTTTCTCGAATCGAGTTATGGGAAGAGAGTGCATGATGCCAGACTCCAAGCCATGGCTGTGAATCTGCAAGGAAGGATCCTGCAAATCAAGTCCATTCAGACGCCTCATTCGAACTGGATACCTGGGGAAAGTTAGAGCATTCAACGCACAGCAGATACGTTTAAGTGTGTTACAGTAACTCAAAAACAGGATAAAAACACAGACACCAATGATCGGACCGATAACATAAGGATTGCATTGCGAAAAGCTTTGGGGTCGAACATCCTGAGCTGGTGATGGACCAGGGGTTAGAGGCATGCTATGCTTAGTTTATTGATCGATACTATCGCAGAGGAAGGCTTATAGGATTCTGAAAGTCTCGGAAATATTACTGGATCCTTGGTGTATTAAACCGGCTGCTTATGCTAGCAAGACTTGGCAACGATTAAATCAATGAACACGCAGATAAGATCATAATAAGCCTATTTTCTGCTGATAAGATTTAGGAGACCTCAGTGAGTTGCCATTCCCATTTCTTTTCCTCATTTAGCAACTCCAAAATGATTGGATTGCTTAGATTCCTTCTACATAGACACGTTCTGAAGCTGTTATGACAAAAACTCAGAATAGGAGCATCAACTAAGGTAGAAGAAATCTTCATGGGTTGAGTCTATGAGGTAGACTAATGAACCATATCATGAGATATATTAACTTTTTATTAAACATTATAATTTGTTGATAGAAGAATTTATCATAATAATCGATGGTCATCGTGTATTTGCGATGCTGTTAAATAATAATATTTTTATTAAATGATCAGTAATCTTCAATGGTAAATTCTCGTAAATTTCGAGCCCAAATACACGGTTGAGAAATCTTGCCAAGCGACAGGAGCCTCGAGGATGTTTCTGAGCATAACTCGCCTTGCGGAGCAATGAATTGGTAGGGGATGGAGCATGGCAGACGTCGTTGGTACAACAGCATGGTGAAATGAGATGTTCAAATTTTATTGAAATCATTTCTTCCTATATTTTTAAATTTTTTACTAATGAATTATTTTTCCATTATTTATTAATTCATCACAATAAATAAGACACTTGATTATCTTAGATATGATTTATATTCTAAACATATACGAAAACACGATATTATAAAAATAATTCAATAAATAAAAGTGTATATAATGCATTAAAAAACTCCATATTAAATTAAAATTCCTAAAAAATAATCATAACTTATTTTCTTTCTTTCTTTCCTTGTCCCTGTTATTTCTTTTTTAGATTATTAGCATTTGAATGTCATAATATCACATATTTATGATGAACAAACTTCCATATTAGAATTCGTGCTATTAAGTGAAGTGAAGTTTGACCAACATTAAAGCCAATATATATATTTAATTAGAATATACCATCAAACATTATAAACACTTTCATGAAAAACATACATTAAATGAAATTTAATTTAATATTTGTTTGTGAAATTTATTTTCATAAATAAATGATTTCCCTACTGTATTTAAATTAATAATTTTTGAAAATCTCAAATTTTTATCTATTTCTTAATTTTTTATTTTTTTTAAATAATTTTTTTCAAATCGTATATTAATTCTATCAGTTTATCATATTAATGAAAAATTTCTTACATCATTTAAATTCATTATATAAGATTATGAACCCACTAATCATATGATAATAAATATTAATTTTTATTAAATATTAAATATTCATTAATTTTATATTGATTAATATATAATTATTATTAATTGTTGATATGTGAATAATATTTAATAAATATTTTATATTAAAATTAAAAATCAATAAATGTTACTATATTATTAAAATAAATCTGGATCATATAAAACTAACTAACATGTTTTCATATGAAAATCCAAGAAAATTTCCATATGTAGAATTGATCATTTTCATACGGAGAACCGAAAAAGAAAAATGATATAAATGCCTTTACAAGTGAAGGGTAGAGCGTTAAAGAGTATCAGTGAAATCGTTGTCGTTTTCCAGGTGGGATTTGATTGATTTTGCTGGAATTCAATGGCCAACAATTTCCTGAAACTGAACCATAAACATCACTTGTCAAGTTCCACATAGAAGCTGAGCATGTTCGAGAAATTCCGCCAGAAATTTCAGGACAAGATACTGAATTCGTCGATTTCTTTCCGCCAGATTTTGTGTCTTCAGCAGGTTTCCGAGATACAGAATTTGCATTTCCACAACCTCTGATAGAGACTGGTGGAATCCTGAAAGCTTGCAGACGAGGTGGAGGGTTTCTCCATTGAGGAAGTGGTCCTGAAAGAAGAAGTGTCTGAAGGAGAGGACCCGACTCCATAACAGCTTGTAACAACTTCCCTTTCCTCGGCAGAACCTTTCCTCTGACAAGACCATCAATCGCAGAATCACCAGGATCAATGCTTGGAACCACAGAAGAGACTAAACCCGAATCCGCCATGTTTATGCTCGAGATATCTGGTGAAGCAACAGCGTCGAAGAGCGAATCAACAGGGGAAGAACCGATCGATTGGTGATTATATGTATCAGATAAACTGTTAGACTCGGCCATACTAGAATTTGCCTTGATGGGTATTCCAAGGGAGCTTTCAGGCATCAGCTTGTTAAAAAGCTTCTGGAACTGATCTTTAGCTTCATCTCTTTCTTTATATGCCATTTTCAGAAGATGAATTAAATGCCTTACATGTTCTTTATGCTTTCTCATCTCCTCATTTGCTTCAAATTTCAAGGTTTCTAGCTCAATGGTCGTGCATAAAAGCTTCTGGTTTAATTCATCCATGCCCTGCAATTCAAAAACCTGTTTATCAGATTCAAGTTCCAGGTAAATCCAATTGAAGAACAAGAAATTTCAGAGACAGGAGAAAGAAAAACCAGTAAAAATCAAATGTTCCTGTCAATAAAAGACAAATTTATGATCCGTTCTTCAAGTTTGAACTTGGATTCCTAGCAGGACAAAAACAGGTTTACTTTTTCCAACAGAAGACAAAACTGAACTGAAAAATCAAAACCCACCTTTCCAGAAATCATAATAAATACAAATTGACAGTCGGAATTAATTATCAATTTAATCCCATTTTTACTAACCACATATTCGTCAAGAAATATGAAGATTATCAATAACCAAGACCGACTTATGAAGAAATATATAAAAACCAAGAAACTCTTAGTTTACATTTCAATGGCTGGTGATAACAAACGTTCATGAAAGCACTAATAATCAGAGTAGACAAATGGAGAAAAGCTGAAGAAAAAGAAAGAAAAGGATAAAGAAGAAATTGAAGAAAGAACCAACTTCCTGATGATTCCATAAAGAACCCAATTCATCCATTGCCTTTCTTCAGCAAAACAAACTGAAAGAACAGAGAAGGCAATTAAAAAGAATAAAAGATGAAGGCACCAAGGGGGGAGTTCAAGAACGGTGACTATACCGGACATTTATAGGAGAACGAAATGTAAATAAAGACAGAATATATATATACACACAGACAAAGAAAGAGATGGCTTATGTTTTTATTCTATCAGTTTTAACAAAAAATTCTTATTATAAATCTAATTTCTACTCCTAACTGTTTAAGAAACCTTTTGCATTAAATCAATATATTCTCCCTCAGATTAGGGATGAAATAATCTGATTTTTTCCTTAATTATCTCAATTTTTTGGTAAGTATTATAATAATATATATATATATATATATATATATATATATATATATATATATGTTTGATATTTATTATTACATATCTTCATTTTTTATTTTTTATTTGAAGAATTAAAATTGATTAAATTTTAAATAGGAAAAACTAAAAACATGGGAAACTTTAACTAAACAACTTCCATATCATAGTTTATTCTTCTAACATTATAAGGATATCATAATTTAAATCCTAAATTATTTTAATTTTAAAAATATAAATCATCAATTTTATTGATCTTTCTAAAATATAATTTATTTGATATCTTTTTAGTCAATAATTAGGATCTCGTAATCACTTATTAGTATATTTTTCTCTCACTAGTTAATGTTTTAAGCTTATCTTAAACTTGATGATTAAACTCTACTTAATGAAAATACCATGTGAAAAATTAATTGATGTCGAGATGTTAAAATAATATAACACCTTTTATTCTTTTTTTTTAATATAAAAATATCTTATTCAAAATTCTAATTATTATCTTATTTAAAATTCTAATTATGAAATTTTCTTCTTTAAAACTTTAAAACGTATTCATTCTTAGAAATACTTTCACGTCTTCTTACCTTCAAATGATCAAGAAGAGGAAATATTTCTTTATTAGGATATTTCCAAAAATAAACCTAGTGAAAAATTAATAACATTTAGATATTATATTAAAATTCATAAATTTTATATTTTAAAAATTATAAATTTAAATTTCTTATATTATAGAAGTTGTATGAAATTTAAATTTCATTTATACAAACCGATATAACAATCGATTTCAATCTAGAATGTGATTTACTATTAAAAAAATTTGTCATTAATGTATCAAATAAATTACTTGATACTTTATATGAATGGCAGCATATATAATTATAAAATCATATAACTTGATTTCTTAACACTCTAGTTTCTCTTAATTACATGTTTAATGGTGAATGGGAAACATGTCAACATAATTAACTATATAATTTAATATAAAATTACATGCCAACCATTTTATGTAATTATAAAGTATGAATTTCAATTTTTATCGAATTAAATAAATGAAACAAAACGGATAAAATATACATTATATTTTTTAATATAATTTTATATCATTTAATATTTGATATCGATAATTAAACTATTATGAAAAATTATTATAATTATGTGTTTTGGGTTTGGGTTGAATAGAATTTTTGAGAGTTGAGGAATTTTATTATTGTTCTTAATTACTAAATAGTATTAGGTTGTTGGAACGAAGAGTATTTATTTTATAAAAGTGAATAGAAAAATACATAATTTTAAATTTAAGTAATAATTAATCTCATATACATGCAAGAATAAGATAAAATAGTATTAATAGGATAATTAGTTGATAATGTGGGAGCATTTTGTTTATATTATGATATGATATTATGATGATAACGGGAGTACTAGATTTCCCATCCAACTGCCCCCTCTTGGAATCTTTCGTCATTCAATCATTTTTTTTCTTTTTCTTTTTTACAATTTTTTTTATATGTTCGCATAAATAAATAAATAAATAATAATTATGGGATTGTAAAGAGCAGAACATCAGGAAGAATTTGTATGGACATTTGCACATGGCACGACATTAACAGATAGATTCAGATGCATGCCTTTCTCCAAACAAATATAAACCCTTTTATGTGTGTGTGTGTATATATATATATATATATATGTACGTGTGTATATCACTCCTCCAATTATATATAAATACCTAATTAATATTCGATCAAAATTAAGATAATATAATCATTTGACTAATGTAACTTTCATACGAACAGTTGGAACTTACCATAAATATCTTGATAGTAATGTATAGATAGGATGTGTATTTATCCATTTTTATTATTTAAAGTGTAAAATTTAATTTATTTTTTAATTAAGTGTAAAAATTAACTATACATTTTTAATAATAATAATTATAATATTAAAAAAAATGCTAATTAAACTTAGATAATATAGTCTATTTTTTTTGTTAAAGGTGATTTGAACTTTTCTGAAATATATGATATGGGTATTTCAGTATTATAATATCTGATATTCAAACGTCCATTAAATATATTTTCTTTATACTCCTAACTTTAAAAAAGTAAAAATCCTTTACTTTAAAAGAGTAAAAACATCACAGTATTTCAACTAACTTAACCTTTTCCATCCTTCAATATTAAGAATTTTTAGTATTTTTATTAATTTAAAATATTACTTTTAAAAATTATTTGATAATATAATATGCATACGTTCAATGTCTCTCTAGAATTTTAAATTGATTGATTTATTATAATATTATTTTTATTAAATATTTTAATGATTAAAATATTTACAATAACTAATAATAATTAATACAAATTAATTAATTATCATTAAAATAATTATTGATTATTGAAATAATTAATAATGATTTAAAATAGTTGATTTTGTGAAATGAAAGGTTATAATAATAATTGCAAAAGGCTGACTAACATGCAAATGTTATAGCACTTATATATTATAGTCATTAGAAATGAGATTTAAGCGTAAAGACAACATATTATGTATAATTAATGTAATTATGCCTTAATTAATCCAGCTGTTAGGGTTTAAGTCATCATAAGCATGTACTGTACAATTGGTGGGTATAAAAGTTCCAATTATTATATATTTATTTATTTATTTTTAATTATAATATCCCATGGCTTCCCTTTTAAACTAGAAACAGACAAAAGCAGCTAATTAAGTAGTTTTAATTTACAATTAATTGTTTTTCGACATTACGACAAATTAATAATGTCGATGCTTTATAAAATAATCTTAATACAATGAATCTACCACAAATATTAATTAATCTTTGTTGTTATTATCCCTTTATTGTGATTATTATTTAATTAAGCTTTACTTTAACTAATCACTTTTTTATAGCACTCCAATTAAAAATTCAAACTAAAGGATTCAAATCAAAGTTGATTTCTATTAATTATAAAATATGGATGATATTTATTAATTTTGATATAAAAATTTATATAAATAATAAAATAATAAATAATATTATATAAAATTTATAAATAATAAAATTAAATGAATTAAAAATAAGAATTATTTTTTATTTGATCGATCAAAATTGTGTTTATATATTTATATTTTTAATAATTATGGACAGAGTTGAGGCTCTAGCCCACCATCCCCTAGCTCCCCCCTATGCTTTGCTATCATAGTTTTTAACTTAATGAATTTTTTTGATTTAATATCAAAGTTTTTAAAATTAACAGATTTTAAATTTTTACTAATTTTAAATATTTAATTATGAAAAAGAATTTTTTAATTTTTAAGATGATGTAAATATTTAGTATATTAATTAGTTTATTGTAAAAAATAAATATATAATAATTAAAGATAGTTATATATATATATATATATATATATATACATATATATATATATATATTCAAGTTATTGTAGAGTAGCATTAAGATCTTAAGTTGATTTTTTTCAATTACCAATAAAATGACTAATTAAGGTTCATTTATTAAAAAAATATTTTAAAATTTTCTCTAAAATAGAATTTTGCAAACTAAGTTTTTGAAAGTATACTTGTTTATCAACTTTTTTAAAAATATTATTTTCCAATAAAAATTTAAATAAAAAATGGCATAATTGATTTAATTTATTATGTAATTACATGTTAAATAAATTAAAATATAGTCTATTTATTGGTAGAAAAATTATTAATGAAATTTAAATAATTTAAACTAAATTTTTAAAAACTTTAAATATCACGAAAATGAAAGCAACGCATTTCTGAGTTCAAACTGTCAGAGACGGAGATCACCTTTTATCGCTCTTTCTCGTATTTATTTAATATTATTAATTAACAAAATAAATTGATTAGGCCGGCGAATGGAATTGTCAATGATAACGCCCACAGAAAAGTAGGTTGTGGGGCCAGTAGTGCATTGACACATGGATAAAAGTTTAGACGCATGAGAATTTCACACGTGTGGCACGTCTCTGGACGCTGCGATGCATGACAAAAACGGCGTTGTTTTACTATATGTAGGTTTCTCGTGCGCCTATAACTTTATATATAAATTAATAAATTAATAAATTATTAATAAGAAATATTTTGACAATGATCCCAGTGGCGACCCGAATCCGTCTACAAAAGGCAATTTCTTCGTAACGTCTTAATTGAGACCCGAGTCATATTGCATTCGGAAAGGGCCTCATGATTCCTCTATTCCAATCTCAAAGCCTCCACAGCCCAACCATCGATTTCTAATTCATTTGGGTTTTTGACGCACACTAAAATAAGTTAGCATAAATAACATTTATAAAAATAATTCTTTTAAAATTTAATAAACATTTAATAAGTTTAACATAAATTTAAAATTATAAATTTACAACGAAAAATATAAAAATCTTATATAATTTATGTGCATAAAAAGTACTTAGTATATTAATTAGATTATTTTTATATTAAAACTATTAAAGACTTCTTAATCCATATTTTACATTTATTTTATTATATAAATATAATGTTCTTTTATACTCTTTTGAATATGAAAATAACAATATCCATTTATTATGACTACACATATTAATGATTAATAAATGATTTTAAAACAATATAAGGAAATCTTCTGGTACAATATAAATGGGAAAGATGATTTTCAACTTTTAATCACAATTTTTATCTCTTATATTTATATTACATTAATCCATTTAACTTATAAATAAATATATAAATTAAATTTAAATAAATCAAAATCATCCATACTTATCGTAAAATTAAAAAAATTAATATTTTAAAAGTAATATGTATATAAGACACGATATGGTTACAAATAATATATTGCACGACAATATAATAATTTATCAAAAATTAATTATATATAGTTTATGTTAGAAAAGGCATTGGATTAATGTTAATAATATATAGCTTATGATTATGATTTGTTTATATTAAGAAATGTGTTTAGTGAAGATGGTCGGTCGGATAATTGGTATTGTTGTTGTTACGTATATATTATAATCATAATATGCTTAAAGCCACCATATCCCCACATTACCTACTCTAATATTATATTAATTTTAACATCTCATATTTTAAAATAGGGCACAAACGATTCAATGCAAATTTATTTAGGTAAAATTTATTGAATAGAAAAATTAAATTAAAATTAGATAATACTCTATTCATTTAATCTTATAATCCAACTCGATAAAAAATTCATGAATTAACTTGTTGATTTTTGTAACAAAATTTAATTTTAAACCTATAATTTATAAATTTATAATCACATAAATATATATAAATATTTTATAATTTAGTTATTGATGTAAAATCATAAATATTAATGAAATGTAATTTTTTATTAATATGTTTTATTTTTAAAATAAAAAAATAAATAATTTATTTTTATATTTATTAGACTCGTTTAAAATTCAATTAAATTTCTGATATATCAAAAAATTTAAGAACCTCACTTTGAGCTTATTTAATTATAAAGGAGCCAATTTTGAATAAAATAAAACTCGATTTAATTCAACTTATTTGCACATTTACTTCAAATTATATTTCATATCTATCTCATTGGAATTTAATTCTATGTATATAACATATTTTAGCACAATGAATACAATATATATATTAATTGAAATGAATTAATTAATCAATTCTCTAATATAATTTTAGAAAATCAAAGATGATGAGTTAGATTACGTCCTAAAAGAAAATTAGATCTATATTGACTATATTTCAAGTACACATGTATTTTAAAGTTGTATTTAGGTGATGTAATTGGGTGGAATTACATTATAATCTTTTATTAGATTACTTGCACAATAAAAAAGAAAATTAATATAATATATTTATTCATATTTAAATAAATTATATGTATTTTTAATATATATAAATTTTTAAGTATTCCTTATCTCAAATGGTCATGATATAATAATTTTATTAATAAATAATTACTAATATAATTATTTTAATTATGTATCGAATAACAACATGATTTGAAATTTTGAAATAAGGATATGAATATATGAATATTTAAATATTTTGAGTATTATAATCAAAGAATTATGAACCAAAATAACCAATTAAAATTTAAAATATTGAAATCAAATACATAAAATGTAAGATATAGTATGATTTTTAATTAAAAAATAAATAATTCATTAATTTTTATCTAAATATTATAATAATAAATGATAATTACATCATATTATTATCATAGTTTATTATATTATATTATATCTTATTAAATATATTTTAAAATTTTTAATTTTGTTGAAATACTATTTATTTGAATTATATTATTTGATGATATCTTAAATAATTTGATAATATTTAAATATTAAAAGAATTAGTCATGAAAATTTATATTTATTTAATTAATCAATTATTAAGATAATTTAATTTATTAAAAATACATTTCTATGATTGGTTTACCCATTAATGTAAATGTTTATCCACTAATTTACTTTAATATTTATTTATTTATTTATTCTCCTCATTTCCTGGTTTGTTAACGTATTTCTGTAATTGAATATAATTATATGTGCTGATGTCATCACCATCTGTTCTACTTTCATGTGAATTAATTAGCATTAGTCTTTGATTAGAAGACCAAACTATAATTAACATAATTAATCTTTGTTTAGAACTTAATGATTAAGCCGGACCACCACTAATATAACATCATTTTGTCCACGTCACCATCACCTATAAACAAACCCTCATGGTCGGTCAGAAATACTTAATATCCATCCATGGCCCAAATTGTGCCAACTCATTTGGTCGGTTGATGATTGATCTAAATTTCTCCACCCTCTGATTGGGCGGTCCATGTCACAATCATCGATACACGTGGCGTAACGGGAACAAAAGGATGGCTGTTGCCTACTCGACAAAAACACGTGCTTCTTCCTCGTTGAAATGCTGCTATAAACGTATGGTAACCATCTATTCAATTTTCCTTTTCCATAATAAGATAATTTACACTTAAATTTGAATCTTTGATGTAATTCTATTAAGATATGAATCTACGCTCAAATTTAAAATAACAATTTAATGATGTTGATAAATTTGAATTAGATGAAAAACTTTTTATATTAATTCAATTTAACATATATCAAAATTACATATTTATTAATAATATTATAATTTTTATTAAATTTCATATTTATTATTTATTAAAAATTAATATATATTATTATATTATTATATTTATAATTCTATATAATAATTTAAGTTTATAAATTGGATATAATTTTGGAGACTTGATGAATCTTTTTATTATTAGTAATTATATATATATATATATATATATATATATATATATAATCAAATCAAATTTATATTGTATTTTTAAATAATTAAATGCCTTGTAAGAATAATATAATAATAATATTTAATAAAAATAAAAAATAATTATAATATAAGTAATTACTTTCAAATTTATTATTGAATAGTGTGAGCGTACCTAAAAGTTCCTTGGGAATTTCCATATATATATCACTCTCAGCAAGCAAGCTTCAGAAACCAGAAGAGGGGAAGACGGGGGAAGAAAAAAGCAATAAAAGAGTCCATTGAGCTTGGCTTTTGCTTAGGTATAGAGCAGAAAATTGAGTATTATAATCTGAAAAATGCCAATCAGTAGCATTGCTTTTGGATCTCCAGGTGAGGCTGGTCAACCTGATGCCTTGAAGGCAGCTCTTGCTGAGTTCATCTCAATGCTCATTTTCGTCTTCGCCGGTGAAGGTTCCGGCATGGCATTCAGTAAGAACTTGTCTTTTTATATCTTGTTCTTATCATCACCTTTTTAATGTAAATTTGTCATATTTACGATGAAAAGCTATGAGAAATATGATAATAGCTAATTTGATGAGTTCTTTTTTTTTTTTTTTGCGGTCAGGCAAGTTGACTGACGGTGGGGCAACGACACCGGCTGGCCTAGTGGCAGCCTCACTGGCTCACGGGTTAGCGTTGTTCGTGGCTGTTTCAGTGGGTGCTAACATATCTGGTGGGCACGTAAACCCAGCCGTTACTTTCGGTGCATTTGTCGGCGGCCATATTACATTCATAAGAAGCATTCTTTACTGGATTGCCCAGTTGCTCGGGTCTATCGTGGCTTGCTTGCTTCTAAAGCTATCCACTGGTGGATTGGTCAGGACTTTCTTCAACCTTCAGACTTTGTCTTGTTGCCATTTTAAACATATTTTTAGGAACAATGATTGATAACAAATAAGTTTTTTTTTTTATTAGGAAACTTCTGCCTTTGCGCTTTCATCTGGTGTTGGTGCGTGGAACGCTGTCGTTTTCGAGATTGTGATGACCTTTGGGTTAGTCTACACAGTATATGCCACTGCTGTGGACCCAAAGAAGGGTAACATCGGTATAATTGCACCTCTTGCAATTGGCTTCATCGTGGGTGCCAATATCTTGGCCGGCGGTGCTTTTGACGGTGCTTCCATGAATCCAGCCGTCTCTTTCGGACCAGCAGTTGTCAGCTGGACATGGGACAACCACTGGGTCTATTGGCTGGGTCCATTTGTGGGCGGTGGTATTGCTGCCATTGTCTACGAGACTTTCTTCATTGCACCAACAACTTATGAACAACTTCCTTAGAATTTCAGCAGATGTTTGGTAATGGTTTTTCTCTCTTTGTTTATGAGACGAGAGAAAGACTGAAATGTTAGTTTCAAATGGCTGTAATGGTGATGTTGGTGCTGCTTGTATTTGCTTTTTCGAATTTCTTGTTAATTGTTGATTCCCGTAGATTTATCTCCTCTTCAGTTTTCGGATTATTCGAGTATTGTTCTACTTTCTTTGTTTCTCTCTATGGTTGTAATTTATATTCCACCAAAATCATCATGAGTTTCGGAGATGATTCCGGAACGGAGAACTTTTTCCGATTTTCGATGAAGAAGATGAACAAATGCAACGAATCTACACTCTGGCATTTTAATCTTATGATTTTAGCATGAAGATGGGAAAATGAATATAGCCTAACTAACAGGACAGTCCATAAGACGCAGATACTAATTTGAAGATGGAAGAACATCAGTCGGTACATGCATATGCCTGTCATGGTTTTTGAAACTTCGCCAATTACAGATGAAGGAATTTAAATGTCTAATTCTTCTTCTTCTTGCTACCGTGTGTACGTAGTTTCGATTGACGTTGCTTTAAAAGATGCAGGTAGAGATTCAGCCAGAGGAAAGGGTAGCATACGAGCACAACCTGATAGGATGAAGATCTCCAAATGATCGTCAGAAACAATGAGGAAAAACAAAACAAACAATTCGCCAAACTTCCTGAAAAGATTCGATATGAAAGGTTATTCGCACTAGAAACCTATGCGATTAGAATCGATGCAGCCAAATAGATTTCATCTTGATCTACTACCTTCCACAGCATGGGGAGGTTTATAAAATGATAAACAAGAAACCTGTAAAGAAGTTAACATACCCTGAGAAAGTCATAGTAGTTGAATGGGAGAGCAGCAAAGATATCAGCATAGAGATTCTTCTTCTTTACAAATGGAAGTGCTTGGTACATCAGCCACACTGCATTAACGATGAATAATGGATACAATTCTCGAAATTCTATACGAATAAGAAAATAGACGCTAAGGAATCTCGCACTCACTTTCACCAGGAGCAATTCCTATAGGATATAGAACAATGAATGCTGTATACCTGGAAAATGGTAAAGTTGCAACAATCCATCGTTAGAATTTCGCTAATGTAGCGCAACTTCTTCCCGTTTTCCATGGATTATGGAGTCTTTCAGGTAAAATTTAGAACATACCTGAGGTAATTGATCCAAGATGAAGAGATTCCAAGGATGTTCAAAGCGTAATGTGGATACCTAATTAACTGTATTTCATATCATGCCCATGTCATTTTCTAGACTTCATCTCAAAGGCATAAAGCAACGACAAATAAATCAAACCAAGTTCAAAAGGCAGAGCAATATAATGTTAACAAAGGGCAATTTAGTTAAATAAAAAGACTGGCTATATGAAAACTTAACCTCAGACAGGCTCCAAACTAAAAAGGTGATGAAAACTGAAGGCAACTTTTGAACCTACAAATAATTATAAATTTATGTTTAGTGTAGAATCATCAAGCAAGTATATGAACATCATTATCCCCATATTACTTATTCAATGTTAAGCACAACACATCAATATCTGTCAAACTTTATCCGATAAATAAAGGTCTCGTAACTTTGATGTTTTTATCATTATTTCCTTACAGACATTAGTTTTATGAGAATGTATCTAACTCAATTTCAATCTTTTGAAATGTTGCATCATGTCACATTATGTAGTATACGTAAAATGAAGGATCGAATTGAGTTAGTAAGGTTGAGGTGTTCTATAAAACAATTTAGAAGATGAGGTGTTCTATAGGGGTTTCATGTACCCTTAATCCATGTGTTTAAATTGATCAAACAATAGAAAGACCACCAAACAAGCATGAATTGGGTATATCAGCCAAAAGAAAATGATAAATATGAAGAAGATATGAAGAAACCTCAACTACATTACGAACAATGAACACAAAATGGGTCTTTCCGCTCCATTGCATAAAAGGGAACAACACTCCACTTGGAACAACACCTTGTAATTGTTTCAACCAAGTCAAAAACATGAGCCAGAATTAGTATTGACATAACTAAGATCAAATCATTCCGTTTTCACAAATTGAACAAGTATAATAAAGTAGAATGGTTGAAGAAAACAGAACCCACCTATGGCTCCATGTATCACTTCCAAGAATGCCAAAATTTGCAGCCAACCTTCCCAAAAAGAGGGATTAACACAACAAGACAGTCAAATCAAAGAAACACCCAGAAAGGAAAAGGGGACCAAACTAACAGATAAGATGTCCAGCAGAAGCATAAGCTTCAGAGATTGAGTGTGTCGAAACAGAACTGCAGAGAATTCTGAAGAGAGCAATTGCCCTGCAAAAAGTCAAGGTAATGGGAAGGAAGAAGATTAAGAGAATTCGAGAGGAAGAAGGAAAGAAAGTAAGAGAGGGAAAAAAAAACTTACCATCCAAAGGATTGAATGGAATTGTAAGTGAAAAGATAGAATTCTGGGAGAGAAGATTTCATGGCAGCTCTGCTCGACGAGGCGTTTCTCGGAGTCTGCTTTAACCGTTGTTAACGTCTCTTGGCGCTATTGAAGTCTAGGCCCTTTCTCGGCCATGTCATGTGGGTCAAATTTCATTTATTGGTATTGATATCTTTGGGGAATTTTTTTTAAAATAGCATGTAAAAAACAATTTTTTTAATTTTGTAAACCTTCATTTTTTTTTATAAAAATATCATATTTTTTAGTAAATATTATATTATGATAAATAGGAAAATATTAAGTAAAAATCTTATTAGATTTTGAAAGGTAAATAAATAAATTATAAATTCATAAAAAAATGTAAAATTTTTTTAAAATATAATTTTAATAATATATTTTTAGATTTATTTTTTTAATAAAAATATAATAAAAAATATTTTTATTTTTTAATAATAAATAATATTTTGTAATTTTGTAATTTTTGATATTCTTTAACTTTTTATTTTTTAATACATAATATATTAATTTTTTTAAAATTAAAAATTATTAAAATATATTCTTCAAGCTTGATTGAGCTTCGTTAAGACATCTTTTACAGTAAATTTCAGATAGATTCGACATGCATTTTACAATAATGCGTATGTATTGAAATCTTCACTTAAATAATAAAAATAGAATAATATGTATTAAAAATTTGATTTTCATGTAATTTTTTACTATAAAAATATTCAATAATCCATAATTATAAGAAAATACTTAAAATTCAAATTTCAATAATAATTTAATAAAGTTTAAATCAATGAATATCTATTGAATAAAAGACCATTTAACAAAGGGAATGGAGTAGAGCATTTGATTATGTCCAAAAATCTAAATGTTCATTAGCACTTGACTTTGTAATGTATAATATGATTCATTATGTCATTGCCATAAACATGAATTTAGGTATTTTTAAGCTACAGATTATATCTTTATGAGTTGCTCACTAATTCAGCCTACCAACCATATAAACCTAATTATGTTATTTTATTAAAATTTTATTTTTAAATTAAATCAAATTAAAATATTTTTAGTTAAATTTTTCTATCGATTTATTGTCATTTTAAAAAAAGATATGATGTGTTTTTAAAAAAGAAAAATAGTATGATTTATGGTTCAAAAAAGACATAATCAGTCTCTCCAATTTGTATGAATTCATCATTTAGTCTATCATAATTAAAATGACTTAAATAAACCATTCAAAAAATCAATAAATTTTAATTATAATATTATTTGAAATAATAAAATGAAGAAAAAGAATATGAGAAATTGAAGAAAAAATCATGATATGATGAGATATTGATGAAAAGTAGGAATTTTAAAAAAAACTCAAAATATTTTAATTTTTTTAAAAAATTAGATAGATTTGAAAAAAATTTCAACTGTAAATATTCAAAAATATAAAATAAAAACTTGTATATTTTTTTTGTAAATATTCCATATCTTTTCCTAAGGAGATGCATCATATCATGAGCTTCCTAATTATAAGCATTTCATTTGTTTCTTTTTTAGGCATCCATCCTAATTTAATATAATTATAAATATAATACAAGTTAATATAATATGCAGATAAATATTATAATAAAATATAATATATTTAATATTTTTATTATATGAAAATTAATTAAATTTTAATTTTTTTATTAAAGATTAAGATGTTGATTTTTAATATCCAACAATTATCAGTAAATTAATACATTTATATATATATATATATATTTATTTATTTATCTATATGAATATTAAAATATATATAAATATGTTGGCTTTTCTTATATAAACAATTTACGTTTTACTACATGCATTTTATGTTTTTAATATTTATATATTCTTATTTTATTCATATATTTTTTTTATTAATATATGTAAATAAATATATTTATATTTATTTATGTATTTGAAAATAATGGTAAAAGTATCAAATATATATAATACAATAATATATATATATATATATATATATATATATATATATATATTTACAAATCTGAACTAAAATTATATTTTTATATAAATATTAATTTTCATTTAAATTACTTCTATATATAAAAATATATATTTCAAATTAAAAAATTAAGTTTTATAATCATTAAATTAAATTAATATAACATTTTTAGTTGATTCTATAAAATAATTATCAATTTTATATGTATTATTCATATTATATATATAATATAAATTATATGTCATTAAATTAAATTCAAAACATATGAATAATAAATTATATTAAATACTAATAAGATACTTAGTTATTAACATGGATGTTGTGATTATATATTAGTCATAATATAATATAATTAAATAAATATAATAATTATAAATAAATTTATATAATATCAATTATTATATTAGAAATTTTTAGAGAACTAAATACATTTTATATATAAAATAATTATTTTATCTTTTTCAGTTAAAATCAATATTATTATTTGAATCAAATATATTTTTCAATTATATTTTTATCAATAAAAAATTTAATCAAAATATTTTATGTCTTAGTATAAGATAAAATAAAATATAATAAAATATTTTTTATTTAAACAAAACATAATAAAATTAAAATAGAGTAAAAATAAATATTATATATGAAGTTATTATATTAAATGTTTGCATAATTATTACAAATTCAATTCAAATAATAATGAATTTTACTATTTTATATTATTATACAACAATCAACTTTATAATATAATTTTTTATTTATATAATAATAAATTATAATTAATAATAAATCAAACAATGAATATTGATATATAACATAAAAAATAAATTATAGTAAGATATAATATGATAAGAAGAATAGAAAAATATATATATTAATAATAAAGAGAAATATAAAAAAAATTTATTAAATATAATATATATATTAATAATTAGGGGTGATTAAATAGTTAATTATAGCATTAAAACATAAAGTTATATTACATATGATTTAAAGAGTACAATCTTGTCCTAACGGAGTTGGTAATTTGCTCCTTTTCCTCTCTGATAAGTTAAATAGAAACAGACACACAGACTACATGAACATAAGCTTCTGCAGAAGGAGATTACAGGTAATTACGATGCATAGAGAAAACTCCATACTTATAATCGTACTTATAACCATGTTTTTGAACAAATTTAATTAAAGAATTTATGATTAGCCTGTTAGAAACAGTGTCCCATACTCCTCGTATACAACCATCTTACTCTCTTCTTCTTCTTCTTCTTCATCGTCCATTGTCCAGAGTTTTTCATCGCAGTAATCCCACGGCGGTGACACCATTGATGGGCAAGGGAAATAATTTGTACTACCTTCTTCACTGAAACCATCATAATTAACGATGCTGTTTTCAATATCTTTCCATATATCATCCATGGAGTAGCCATTTTCGTTCCCTCCTTCCACTTCCTTGTCATCACTTTTTCCTCCCGTGTCGTAAAAGCTTGCTTCTCCGGCCTCTCTCACCGTAGCAACATTTGATGATTCTGAGGAACTTTTTGAAGAAGAAGAAGAAGATGATGATGATGATGATGGAGATGGAGATGACATGGCCTTCTTTCTCTCTTGAGCTTTCTTCCTCATATGAGTTCGCCAGTAATTTTTTATCTCATTATCAGTTCTCCCAGGCAATCTACGAGCAATCCTCGACCATCTGCAAATGATCATATACATAGATACATAAATACCCATATCATAAACACATACAAACAGATTACTTTCAGGAAAAATTCTGAACAGACAAATTATCATAAACAAAAAAGGGTCATGAGAGCATTCTGTCAAACCTATTTCCCCACTTGGCGTGAAGTTCAAGCACGAGTTTTTCTTCCTGGGGGGTCATCTTTCCTCTTTTCAGACCAGGATGGAGATAATTAACCCATCTTAACCTGCAACTTTTACCACTTCTGTTCAAACCTGTGACAAATTGAAAATCGGCCAGGAAAGGTTAAAGGGGCAGCTCCTTTGATGGAAAAACCACCATACATCGATCGGAGATAAGCATACATATGTATATATATATATATATATACATCTAGTTATTGAATAAAATCTTCTATCTTTTGTTTTCTTTTTATTATTTTTGATGTACCTAGCTCCCGCCACCTTCAAACCTGAAACTTTGGCAATAAAATCCCATCTTCGATCTCCAAATAACTGGACAAAGTTGATGAGCAGAACGTCTTCCTGTTCAGTCCATGGACCCTTTCTCATTTCATCTTGCATAATCATTTTCATTTTCCTTCTCCTTTTTCTCTCTTGCTTTGCTTTCCTTTCTTGCTACCAATGCTGGATCCTGTGCTTGGACATTTGCCCTATATCCCTCTTATTTATACCCGTACTTATCTCCTTAAACTCCTCTCCATTAAACAAACTCCTTTTATTCACCACAACTATAATCATATGCCAACCATAAACTCTTTAATAATTATACTTAATCTTATTTTAAATCATAATAAATTTAAATTCGATGTTAGAATTCAAATGATTAACTAAATTATGGTGGATGAAAAGGATAAATTATTATTGTATTTAATTTGATGATTGTGCATCTGAACCGTACATGTGGAGCACGCATGGGTAATTGGTGATAAGATACCAAATGCTTGTGATGTAAGCAACACCACTATGAGGGGGGAAATAACCAAAGTAAGAGATCGATCTGTTGATGTAACTTTCACTATATATATATATATATATATATATATATATATATATATAGCCTTAATTTATTAAAATTAATGAATTCATGGAATTAATTAGTGTATTAATCACTTGATTAAGGACAAAATTAAGATGCTAATTGATTTCATTGTCTAGGACGATGTCTGTTGGTATATATGCATGCACTTGGTTGAATTGAAAGTAGAAAGTATAGTTGATATAATAAATAAATAAATTATTCTCATTATATAAAGTAAGATTAGCATAAAATAAATTAAGCTTTTAATTACAGTTGATTAATTGATAAACTTTAATAAGAAATAGTATAAAATAAGGAATTAATGAATATCAAAACTTAATTGGATAAAAAGGAATAAAATTTGATGGAAGCTACTAGATCTACTTACCCCTTTCATTCTATTTTGGAAGAAAATTGACATCCACCACTATTCACCCGACATGACTTTGATATTTTTATTCCATTACATAATATATATATATATATATATATATATATATAATATTTGGGTTTGAGTTTCTATTAAATTGGGTTTTTTTAATTTATAAAAATGAATATTTTTTTTAAAATACTCATAAAGATAATACTTTTTGATATTTATTAGAATTCGGTATATCTAATATAAGTTTAATATGATAAAAAAAATAAAAAATGTGAGAAAATATATTTTTTTATAAATGTTTTCAAATTACATATATTTCTATGAAATATTTTATAAAAATTAAATTTTATTAAATATTTTTTAAAAAATAATTGAAATTAAATTAAATTGAATTGAGTAAATAAATCGGAATATATTAATGAGGGAGTATATAATTAGAAAAGAAATGATGGGTTTGTCCCTTGACTTTAGTAAAGGGCATTGATAAAGAGGGTAAGTTTACAAAAAGGAAAGGTGGAAAAGAAGAAGAGGACAAAACTTATAAAGCTTGGAATAATAAGCAATAACTATTAAAGGGTGACCCCCCTCTTGCTTAGAAAAAAAAATAGGAGGTGGAATCTTATATTATTATTATTATTATTATTATTTTATTTTATATCAATTATTTGATTCGAGTATTTAAAACCCGCATACGAAATGAATTAAAATATTAATCTAAAATATTTATTATTAATTTCAAAATTATATAAGCTTACCACAAGTTGTTGTTTAGCAATTGACCCTTAAACTGCCTTTGGATCATGCTTATGTTAAAATTGTTCTACGCATGTCTCACTTTGTCTTTATTTAGAGCCGCCTCTCCCGTCATCATCTTCTAGTACAATTTGTTCAAATTCTAAATTCTCTTTCTATTACGAATATTTAATTCGATTTATATGTACATTGAATCTTTTAATTAATAAATCGATATTTACTATAAGGGATTTTATTCATCATCTTTGAATAATTTTTTTCACCTTCTTTTTGGATCTTAGTATTCATTATCTTCACTAAACTAGAAAATTAAAGTACAAATACATAGAAATAAAAAGATTATAATCAAACTCTAATATAAAGAAATGCATAATTGAACTTTCATTCAATGCACCAACAATTAATTATTAACAATTACATATTACTAAAATAATATAAATATATAAAAATGATTAATTATAAAACAAATTAATATTAAAAATAATAAATTATGAATACCAAATTAAGTGCAAAATTTAATATATTTATCAATAGTCTTTTCCCATTTAAAATGCAAAAATATTTATTTTCATTAAGAAAAAAAGAAATTAATGGATTGGTGTAATATCATAATGAATCTATTCAATATTCTATATAAAAAGACCAATCAATTAAAAATAATTTAAGTTGTTAATTAATATTTTTTTTAGTAAAACTTTACGTCATGAATAAATAATTTTATAAATTCATAATTAAATATAATCACTTTTATCAATTGCTTCTAATTGATTTTTCACTCTCATAATAAAGTTTGTGATATTATCATCATCATGTAAAAAGATTCATTTTGTTTTAATAATAATAATAATAATAATAATAATGAAAGATGATAATGGGAGATATCTAAAGTGGAAAATGGCATCATTTTCATGTATATAATAATAATAATAATAATAATAATTAATAATTAATAATCTAACCATTAATATTTGTGGTGATAAAGCGATGTTAGCATTATATCGGACATGGTGCCGTGTACGAAAATATGATAATTTTTCATTAACTAAAAAAAAGAAATTAATATTATTGATAATTAGATATGTATTAGTTATATCATGATAAGATATATATAGTAGTCAAATTATAATTGAATATCGTAAATATTCATACAAATTAAATATATATTATAAGATTTAGATATATAAATATTATTATTAATTAATTTTAAAAGAGTTAATAACACTTCACATCCTTTAAACAGTATTAGAATGAAGATTTCAGAGTTGGATTACAACAAAAATAATTCTTAAAAAAAGTACCAACAAATTATTTTATTAAGAATGTATTAAATCAAATTATACTCAAATATTATATATATTTATGTAGGTTAGATAATAAAATTAAAACTATATACATTTTCTAATATAAATTAATTGTAAGATAATCTCAATGTCATGATATCTTTCAAATCCTTCTAGTCATTATCTAATTCCATTCATAAGATAATAGATAACTCCTACAACAAGTCTTTATATAATATTCAAGATTAAGTAGCGGAAGTAACTCTTAATTTTATCAATTTAAATGATTAATTCAATAAATTGTTATTAATAACTACCATCATTGAATAGAAAAATAAAAAATGAACACCAAGGGAAAAAAAAGTTATATCCCATAATGAAGAATATAGCATTTGAATTCTTATAAATAAGATCCTTCTCATTTAATTTTGTTGTAAAAATAATTACTAAGAGTAAAATATATTTATTTATTTAACGAAGAAGATGTTATTTTTTGCAATAAAAATTTCTCTAACGTATAACTATATTTTTAAAAAATGAACCGTTTTATGACGTGGACACCACTAAATTGTGGCCACTCCACTTGAATATATCCCTCACACACACACACACCCTTTTCTATGGGCTCATGTATCATATATTTTAATGAAAAGAAAACTATTTTTATATTAACTATAAAGTATGATATCTCTTAAATTTCTATATAATAACAATAATATCAACTTGGGTATAAAGCAAAATTAGTCCCTTAGTATAACATTATTATAACATCTTTGTCTAATATTATTATATTACATGCAAATATAATATATATTTATTTATGTCCAAGTTGCTAATCCTTTTCATTATTTTTCCATTTGACCCTTGATGGCCATTTTCCCATCTTAGTTGTCTCTTGGGATTTATTTTTATGCAAAATTCTTGAATTTCCGTTCTTGATTTAGAAAGATTTTTAAATCGAAACGATGTCGAATTTCGATAAAAACCCTAATAGTTTTTGTACTTTTAGGACGATTTTCATCAGTAAACTAAGTGAAAAAGATATCTCTTGGGACAACTTCAGCTTAGAGCTCCATAAATGGCGGAATTCTTTCCCTTTCTAAACTTGGCCATAAAACTTGATGGTTCTTGTACTCGTCTTTTTTCTCCTTCTTTATCATCCCATGCCCTTTCTTGCCCTAAATTCCATTCCATATTTGTGGGCCCCGTTAAGCATATCCACCATTGTTCCTCATTGCCCTAGCATCGCATGCCACGTGGCTGCAACCATGCATCATTGCTTAGCTAATTCCACACGATAAGAATTTTTTTTTATTCACTATATTTGTTTTTAATAAAATTTTGAATAAAATTTTATATGTAAAAAGGGATGCGTGAGATTTCCAATTCAATAACAATATTTTAAGTTGTATTTATAATTTTTTCTTTTAAATTTTTATATATCGATAATATCTCATAAAATCTATTTAAAAGTGCGGTAAAGATTTTTTTTTACGAAATAAGGTAAAATTTCTTAAGTTTTTCCATTCTTAAAGTTATTTATTTGTTCATAAATATTTCTAAAGGGATAAATAATAAATTTTGAAATAATTTATTATCGATCTTATTCATATATAGAATAATTATAAAAATAATTAAATTTTATTATAATTTTTAATTTTATGAGATAAATCTGAATCTATCTATTAATCTAATTTAATGTGAATCAACATTATCTTAACACGGATTTTTGAATGTTTTACACACTATACAATTGAGTATTTTATATATAATATGAGATGATAAGTGTATATATTATTTTGATGGTACGATTTTGTAAGAAATGTCAAATCATAAACATAGGATATTGAAGGGCATAGACATCAAGTGGAGTAAAGGTCCCATTTCTTTGGGATTATAAAGGAAATATATATTAATAATATATCGTTTGTGGATTGTGATTAATCGAAGTCCCACAAAATTTTATAGTGCATAATCCGATTTTCATTACTAATTATAGTAAACAAGCATAATATATATATGTTGATAATGTTGCTAGATGAGATATACTATACTATAAATAAACTCGTAAATCATCCAAAATCTTATTAGATCCTTGTTATGTAAATAATGAATTAATTAACATCTTAATCAAAGTTCAATACATTATAATATATAGATGAAGATATGAATGTATAATTTGATGTTATAAAATATCTTTCTGATTAATTTTTTAATTTTTTAATTTTTAAAAATTTGTTTTCCTGGTCAACTTTCTGCAAATAACATCTACTTAATTATATATTTTTATAATACCATTAATTATTTAATCGATTAGAAAATAGTATTTTATCAATTAATAAAATTTAATCAAATTGAATCGATTAAAATAATATTTGATAAATTTAGTTAATAATAATTTAACCAAAATTAGTAAAACAGGACTTTCCATTATATTCTTTATATTAGCAACTTTTTTAGATGGATTTAATTAGTAATATTAATATAATTTTTTAAAATAAAATATTTTTAAATAGGCATATAATAATAATAATAATAATAATAATAATAATAATAATAATAATAATAATAATAATAATAATAATAATAATAATAATAATAATAAAGTTCAAACGTGAATCTAGTGATTGCCACAGTGATGAGCACTAAAAATGATTAAAAATTAATTTGGGAGGGAGAGTGTGAAAGTGTCATTGTCTGGTTCCAGCAGCAGCAACTCAAGTTGGTCTTTTATAAAATTATTACTAAAAGTAATGGTTTATATACCTCACACATGTATTAAATTCATTGCTTCATCTGCCATCAGATTAACCTCTTTAGTGGAAAACCCATTTTCTCCATACAAATGTGATCAATTTATCCTACATTTCTGGATGCATTCCTACTACAAATTAAGATAATTATTACAAATTATAGAGAAAATATTTAATTAGATATAAATAATCCATTAATTTTACTTAATAATTTAAATTTTTAAATTAAATAATTTCTTGATATGATATCAGAGTCTTTATGATTTAAAGATTTAGAGTTTAATTCATGTTTATACTTCAAACTCAAATAAATATTCAGATTTAGATATAAAATCATTTATGAATATTACTTAATAATTTAAATTTTTGGATTGAATAATTCATATAATTTATACGAAGAAAAATAGTAAATTTAGAATTAACTATATATTAAATTGGAATGAAATTATCAAAATTATCATGACTATAAAAGTACAATTTATATAATTAATTTTAAATTATTTTCGGATTAACTTTACACACCAACGATATAATTTGGATGATAAGTTGTTTAGATGGTATTTTAGAACTCATCATATTTATATTTGTATATAAATAGTTTGGGTTTGAGGAGAAAGTGACCGTCCAATTACATGCAATGGCATTGTTACAAAATGTGAGACAAAATGCACAAAAATTGTCCCTTTTGTGAAAGATAAAATTGTGTTGCCGTTTTTGATCTCTGATAACTTGATACGACATCAACACTTTATCCTTAATCTATCTAATCATCTCTCCACAAACGCGCCCAATTCAACGTTAAACTATTTTTACTTTTATTGTTTTTTTACTCCAAATAATATCCGCCAATTTTATAATATACTTACTTTTTTTTTCATCATATTTGATTTCTAGTTATTAAAATTTTCAATAATATATAACTTTTTAAGCATTTTTTTCTGATATAAAATTAATCTTCATTGAGAATTAAATCACTATATCAAACAATCTGGTTTGAAATTATGTATATCAATTATATATAAATTATGGTTTATCCCAAAGTATACTTTTTTAAATTAAAGTTAAATTAGCGTGATTTAATATGATTCATAATCAGATACAAATATTATATGAAAAAAAATAAAATTTTAATATCTATAATTAAGTTTGTGTCCACAAATTATCGATACGATAAAAATTAAATTATTTTATGAATTAATTCATTATTTCAATTTTAACATAATTTATAAGTTGAATTATGTTTATTCTTATCATATTAAATTGATATATTAATTATTCTTAAAATTATATTATTTTAATTTTATTTTTATGAATCAATTCTATTATTTTATGTTAAACTTAAAATTGACTTATATAGTATATAAATTAATTATATAATATATAAATTAATCATATTAAACATTATTTAAATCAAATTATAATTTTTAACATTATTAAAATTTCATATTCAAAATTAACCCTCAAATCTAATTATTATGAACATATAAACTTAAATTATGATCATTAAATTTAAATAAATTATGAGTTCTTGAAGATAATGTTTTTGTTTTCCTTTTCTTTTTTTTTTTTTAAGGATAAGACTTGACTTGTCTTATTGTGTAATTAGTTGTTTCCATATTAAATGGTTATGATCCCTAGTAGGATGCATAATACCATTGAATTTTACAAAATTTACGAAATTAAAAATTTTCACTTATTTTAAAATTTACTTGAATAATAAAATTTATTTATTAATTTGATTTAATTTAGTTATATAATAAATTTTATTTAATTTTCAAAATTAAATAATTTTAGGAATTGAAAATTTTTTAAAGTAAAAATTAATTTGATTTTTACATTTTTTTGGTTATTTCTCTAAAACTAGATTAAATTAAATACCAAGATGCATCTCCTGTAGGTGTTTGTGGATGACGTAATAATTATATAGGGACCTATAAAATCCACATCATGGCTTCATATCTATCTATTCCCGTATTTGATTATTGAGAAAAACAAAAGAAAAATATTACGTAATTGTAAAAATTATTTATAGGAATAATAATTTTTATGATTTAATAAATTTAAAAATATAAATTAAATTTTATTTTATTTTATTTTACTTTAAATTCAAATTATTTTTAATCAAATATAGCTCAAATTGAATTTTTTTTAAAAAAAATTTATACATTATAAATTTAGTTAAATTCAAAATTAAATATAATAAATATGAATTATAAAATAAAATATTTTTTATTTAAAATAATAAAAAATTATTTATAAAAGTATAATATTTTATGATTCTTTTAATTTTATATTAATGATTAAATTAAAAATATTTTATATATTTTTACAATTAAATATTTGTAAAATTTTTTTTTTTTGGAAAAATGATGTTATTTGTTTAAAAAATTGTGGAGGGGCTAGTCCCCTATGCCATAAAGCCGCAACCCATACATTTTCCGTCGGTGATTCTCGACTTGCAGGCCTTGATTTGACCCATTTGTTTCATGAAGGCCTTCCTTATGCCCACAATCCTAATCGTTCTTCAGGTTTTGATCTGGAAGTACATCGAGGCCAGATTTCCCCAGCCGCAAATACCCGTAATCAGTCCGATCAGCGGCAGTGGTCGATGAATATATATTAATATAATTCACCGAATTGAAAGGATATTAAAGTAATTACTCCTTACATTATATTATCATTAAAAATTACATTTTTCAAAGAAAAATAGTAAGAATGATGATTCATGTAATGATTAAGAAATATATAGTTAGTTTCAAGGAACATGATGATTTGATGTCATCTTAGTGTTTTTGATTTATCATTATCACCAACCTGCTCATAATTTCAAACCCAATAATATCAACTAAATACGAGGATTGTGTTTGTTGCAACACTTAATCCAATACTCTACGGTATGACTTGTTGCCTGTCAGGGCTGGAGTTAGAAATCGAAGTAAGGGGACCGTGACGGCTGCGTCAACTTAGAATCGCTTTTGTAAAAAAAAAATGCAAGTTGTGTTGGGAGTCAAAGCATGTGGCCACGTGGGAGGAAAAAAAGAATTAATTCTGTAATTTATTCTAAGCCTTAATATAGATGTTTTTGGAAGGTGTTAATTTCCTCCACACGTATTTTTTAAAATTTTAAAATTAAATCAAGTACAATATTTTTAATGAAATTTATTATCAAATTTGACTTATTTTTCGATTATTCTAATTTTTTTATTTTTAAACAAATCAAATAAAATGATATGAGATTTTGGGGCTTTTGTGGTTGAAACCCTCCTCATGAACTTGGCTTAGTAATAATAAAGTTGAGAGTCTCTGCATGTAATTTTTTAACCATATTAACAATTATGGGCTTCCATGAGATCCTAATACGACAACGTTTGATATAATATATAGGTAGGTATGACCTTGGAATTTTCATATATTGAAGCCACCCAACTTTTGGAATATTAGTCAAACCCATTGAATGATGTTGGAAATAATGGTGGATAATTAATTAATTTAATTTAATAAGATTTTTAGAGAAAAAAATAACAATTTTCAAAATAGAAGTACAATGGAAAATCAATGATTGGAACTTTTTTCACCAATTTGGAACTGAGAAGAAAAACAAAAGAAAAAACAAAAAAAAAGGTGGGGTGGGGGAAGCTGATCTTAGAAAGGGGAAGGAATCCAAATCAGTGGTACGTTATACACTGAATAAAAACTGTGGGGCAGATCGTCACCGTAGGATTAACTTTTAAAGAGACGATCACGTGCAAGGTTGATGACCTTGCAGGTCCCACGTATCACCTAAAAGATTTTGGAAACATTCAGTTGCAGTTACAGAAAACAGATCTATGATTGTGGACTGTCCAATTTGTTTTGATTTATCTTGTGATTGATGGATTGATTGATTGCCTTTGATTTGATGATTCTTGGAGCTAGGGGCATGGGCCCCTTTTGAGGGCAAAACTAGTTTTTCCAGAAAAAATTCAAATCATTATCAGAAATTTTCAAAAAATAAATTAAAAAATATATATTTATATTTTTCAGGATTTTAAATATTCTTTTTACATAAATTTCAGTTAGATTTGACTTTTTGTTTGTTAATTTATATTAGAATATTTTTTATTTAAATATGTTATCAATATTATGACTGAAAAAATAAAAAAGTAAAAACCATTTACATTTAATTGAAAAGACAAATATGTTAGTATAATTTGTTAAAAAATAACAAGAAGTTTAAAATAAATTTTCATTTATTATAAATTAGATTTAAAATTTAAATATTTTTTTCAAAAAAATTATAATATTGATTAAAATTAAAAATATATAAAAATTTTGACTAAAATTATACAATGCATAAAAAATTTAAAATTTTTAATTACAATATTTTAATTATATAATGGTAACATCTTAACAATGATATTTTTAAAAAATAATCAATTAAATTTTTTTATAAAAATTGACTATTTTTATATGCCATGGAAAATATTTATATACTTACTTGAATTTTCTATTGGCACATTATATTTCATAAGTGTGTATATATTTACATATATATATATATATATATATAATTTTAAATTAATTATATTTTGTTTTTCAATTAATATTAAATTTATTATTTTCATAACTGTAATGAACTTTTTTCATAAAATTAAATATTGACAAATAAAATTCAGATAATAAAACAGAAAAATTCCACGTGTCACGTGTTATCGATATATAATTAAATATAAGACGAAATAAAGAGTAAATTTGCCAACAGTTTTAGCAGAGCAGGGAGGACAGTGCTACTGCAAATCAGCCGAATAAACAGAAATCAAGGAAAGAAAACGACACCGTTTATTCACATGAACGGGAATGTTAGTAAACGCTAAACACCTGCTGTTTAAGAAAACAACAAATCGATATATAGGAGTTATACTCATAACCCTGCAACTCTGCATGCATCTGCTGAAATCTTCCTCCCCATCCCTCTCCTTCCTTTCACACTTCTTTGTTATAAATTCATTCCTTTCTCTTCTCCCCTTTTGCCTTTTGTTTTGTTTGTTTTTTGAATTGTTGTTGCAGTGACAGCCAAGAGGAAGATAGGAAGAAAGGTCTAACAATGGCAGTCGGTTCTTGTAGCAGAAACAGAGAGTTAGTGGTGCGTCATGATCCTATCAGGAAGTTTAAAGACAGAGATTGTGACGAAGATAAAATTACTGCTGCAGCTGCTGCTGCTGCTGGTGGTGGTAATGAAAGAAACAAACCTGCAAAGAGATTAGCAGCGGTCGTTTACTATCTCTCGAGAAATGGTCAGCTTGAACATCCACATTTCATTCAAGTTCCTCTCTCTTCTCCAGACGGTCTCTATCTCAGAGGTTTGCTTTAACTATCTGAAATCTCTGGCAATTCTCTTTTTCATTCTGGTTATTTTTCGAATGGTAATTGGAAATTATTTTTGTTTATTTTTGGTTTCGCAATTTCTTTCTAAACTGAAACGCTCGTTAATTCCTGCTTGGCTGCTGAGAATCTTCCTTTTTCTGTACTTTTTCCCTCTTTTAACTGATTTTGAATTCGTCAACATTGTAACTCTTGATTATCACTTTCCAATCAACCAGACGGAGCTTTTTTTTTTTTTGGACACGTAATCTTTTATATATTTGGCAGATATTATTGGCCGATTAAATGCCCTTCGTGGTAAAGGCATGGCTAGTCTCTACTCCTGGTCATCAAAACGGTAATCAAACTATTAATGTATTCACAATCTGTTTGATAGAACTACAATTTCGATAGCCCCTGTTCTTCACTATCATTATTAATGCTACACTTAACAGGAGCTATAGAAATGGCTTCGTTTGGCAAGACTTGGCAGATGATGATATTATCTATCCAGTACATGGCCATGAGTACATTCTCAAAGGATCAGAGCTTCTTCATTCTTCTGTTAACCTTAGCAAGCAACCATTTCACGAAACGACGACATCATCTTCCATTAAATTGCTAAAACCGCCGGAAAATTTCAAGTCATCTTCCAATGAGGAATTAGATTTTCCGCAGATTAGACGACGGAGAAACCAGTCCTGGAGCTCTGTCGATCTAAATGAGTATAAGGTATATAAAACCGAGTCTATACTGGAGTCAACTCTGAAACTCGCCACTGATGCGTCGACTCAGACAGATGATAAAAGAAGCAGAAGAAAACAGGTGAACCAAGAAGTGGAAATTGAAGAATTGCAACAAGTGAATAGAGAAGAAATAGTGATTTCACCTCCACCGTCCGATTCGAGTCCCGAAACTTTAGAGTCTTTAATGAAAGCTGATGGACGGTTGATATTAGGAAGTGGTAATGATAATAGCAGCGAGTATTTTAATCGAACGATGGAGAACTGTGGAAGGATCAAAGCTTCGACGGTTCTGATGCAATTGATCTCATGCGGTTCGATATCATTCAGGGATTGTGGGGCCACGGCGGTTAAAGAGCAAGGTTTTTCGTTGATCGGACATTATAAAGGGAGGCTGCCACTTGGAGGTGGTGGAGGGAGGAAAGGGACATCAAAGGAAATCGGAAGTTTGGGAGGGGCAAGATTGGAAGATAAGGAGTATTTCAGTGGTAGCTTCATCGAGACGAAGAAAGAGCAGGTACCTGCATTGAAGAGGTCTAATTCTTACAATGCAGATCGGTAAGTGAATATGATTATCATAATTGTCATTAATTTAGCAAATCTGGTCTTAGTTGTTCTTTAATTTCATTTAGTTGACCAATTTAGCTTGGACATTATTTTTTCAAGACTCATCGTGCATCTTCCAGTTTCTTGCATTGTCATCCATGGGATTTCTGTCGTCACGATAAATACGATGCTCTGTTTCCTTTTTGGCCTGATTAGAATGCAAGATTCGTACGGGTTCCTTTGTACATAGATATATTTATGACAGTACGCCTATAGTAACACTTCAAAGCTGGCCATACGTAATCTTGTGTCGTCTTTCATTCAGCTTTCAATGAATTATAACCTCTTGTTCATTTAGGTTCTCACCTTCCTCTTTAATGGCGATGCTGATGCCTCTCTATTTCTGTTTTCTGCATTCTATTCCATAATGTGTTTAGTTTTCGATTCTCTATATAATGGGGACCAGTGGATTAGAATATTATTTACTGCTACCAAATCATAAGCATGTGAATCTTTAAAAGCCAATGTGCAAGCTGACAACAATAATTTTATGTTTCACATGAATTGTTATACTAATTTTCAGCACTTGCTTGCTATCAGGGTATGGGGGTCGAACATCGAACCCCATATCTTTGTGCCATAAAGAAACACAGATACAACCAGGCCGAAGGGTCATTTGTGATATGATTTATGTTAAACAAATGGGTTTTTGAACAGGAGTTCGCATTTGCAATTGCCAGAAAAGGAAGCAGAGAGAGCTCGAACCAAGTGCATACCAAGGAAACCAAAGGCCACACCGATCAAAAATGAGAGCAGCATTACTCAAAGCAACAGCAATAGTCTAGCAGGGAGCACAAGGTTTGAGGTTGAGAAGATTGAAACCGTAGCAAAATGAAGGTATAAATAAATTCATCATTACCTTTGTAAATGTAGTTTTAGTTCTCAGTAATTAGCAAAAATTAAGAGCATAGCTCAGAAAAGAAACGTAGAGGCATTCATGTGGTCTTTTACATAGATAGTTGAAGTAAAGTGAGGGACAAGAAATATTACACAGGTGCTTGTTATTAATTTATGTACTCGTTTCATTTATAAGATTTTAATATATATAACATGAAATGTATTAATGTAAACATTTAAAAATTGAATGCTGAGTTTTTGTGGTTAAAAACTAAATATATAGTGACGGTTTTGGGAGAATGTAAAGTGTTGATTAGAGTGTATGGAGGTTTAAGCAGATGTGAAGGGGCCACATGTGCCTAAATTTCGGTGATTTGGGGGGGGGGGTTGTGGTTTGAAGTCTTTTAAGACACCAGACTTGCTCCTTTTGACTCTCAAAACGTGGGAAGTAGCAGAATTTTGAGCTTGGTAAATGGGGGTTATACTTTCTGGGTGTTGATTATTTCTAAGCAGCCACGTGAGGTAGCCAAGCTATTTTGGTCTATCAACGGCAGCCAGGCTGTTGGGATTCCATAGCTCTACATATTTCCCAGGAATGTGCAGCTTCTGCAATTTGCAGAGCGCTGAAAAAACTAAAATCATGTGCAGGCTGGCTATCATCAACTTACCTTAAATCTTGGAAAATATTATATTTATAAATGTTTTTAAAAATCCATTCAAATTTTACTTTGCATAATTTGAGATTACCGGGTCTCTGGGCTTTCGGTATCCGGGCGTCCTTCTTATAGCCCATTGGATACGATACCACTTGTTCATCCCTAGATTTTAACATAATCTATCATCAATTTTTGGATTTTTTCAAATTTATCAAAAATAGAATATAAATATTTTAAATATATTTATTTCAATTTTAATTTAGTTTATAAAAATAGTTATTTTTATAAAAATTTAAAAGTTATCTGATATTATTGTAAATTATAAAGTAAAATCAGTCATTTTTGGAATATCCTTGATTTTTTGTTTATCAATGTGTTCTAATATATCTATACAAATAATAATACATCATTGTATCCTGTTTTTCCATATTAAAATATACAATTAATTAATAAAAATTATTTTTATCTTAATTTAAATATTATTTTGTAAAATTAGTATAAAACTTTATTTCAATGTAATGAGCAATTTTTGTTCAAATATATATGAATTTTGATCTAATCAAATACTAAATTTTTACAGTTATATTATAAATAAAAATTAAATGATTTTTTTATTTTAATTAAGGTAAATCAAAATCAAGTGCAATGCATATATCAATTTATTATAAATTATGACCATTATTGAATAAAAATTTATTTTAAAATAATTTATAAAATAACTAATTATTATTAACATGTAATATATATAATAAATATGTAAAGTGTAATTATATATTTCTTTCTTTCTTTATAATATTTTATATGTTTATTGTATAATCTAATTTAAAAATCCGGCCAACTTTTTTATATAATCCTTCTTAATATGGAAAAAGAAAAAATTATAAATGTTTTTTAATATATATATATATATATATATATATATATATATATATATATATATATATATATATATATATAAATATATTATATTATTTTTATAAAAAA